>JAHBCN010005772.1:0-52828 GCA_019359885.1 Listronotus oregonensis | reverse complement strand
CAAACTTAAAATTAACCTATGTGCAGGATTTTTTTTTCACTATCTGAGGTGGCCCCCCTCCGTACATTTTATTTCAATTTTTTTTTAATGTTGCACAGTTTCTGTTACAACCATCAGGTCAAATAGCGTTAAATTTACCCTCAACTTTTATCCAAGCACGGTTTTTTCCTGAATTGTGACCTGGTCATTTTTTTTATTCTTAATAATATTTTCGTGTTTAGCAAGTGCATATTCAAAAGTCTCATCTTTTCTTCATTTGAAAAATTGGTATCGCGTTGTCTTCTACTGTCGCTCATTTTGGTAACCTTTGATGTACGTGACATAATTTTAAAACCCAAAAATTTTTTTTCGTGTCAAGTTAGTTGAAGCTGAAAAAATGAACTATTTTGCGAAATAGTTTTTTTCCCCCGGTTAAAAAACCCGCTTAAAATTATGGCGGTTCAACAAATTAATATAAGCCACTTTAAAATTTTTTTTAATTTGCTTAATAAAGCCGAGCTTAATTTTCAATCGGTCAAGCGGCCCTAAAATGTTAAAAAAAATTAAAATTTGTTGTATTTAAAAAACGGTGGCAGGTAGGTATAAAAACATGTATGGACATTTTGTAGGTAAATTTTTGGGTTTTTTTTGAAAATGGGATAAAATACAGGGGGAATGTTGTATTTAAAAAAGTTGTTTTTTAATCATTATTTAATATGGGAAAAAAATGAATTTTTTTTTGGGACACCTTGTAAGATATATTGCTATAATAGCATGTAGATTTTTAAATACATCTTGTCCAATCCCAAAAAAAAATCTAGTATCCAGCTTGATTAGGCAAGATATAGGTATAGGAAGATGTTAACAAAAATTACTTAGAATTTTGTGTACAATCTGAAAATGCAATAAAAAGTAGGGTATTCTATTTAAAATTACAATGTTGTGATTGGTTTCGATTAGATCTGGCACGCTGCACTTGCCAAAATATTTTAAAAAATAGCTTATCACCTGTTATGACCGTGTGCCAAATTTAAAAAAGTTTTTTTTTTTTGGTTTCCAAAACTTTTAATAGGACACTCAACGTAATTTTCCCTGTATATTTAAAATATTTAAAAATCTAGCAAAAATTTTTTTTTTTTTCTTCTTGGAGCACATAATTAGTTTTAATTGTAACTGCATCATTTAAGCTGTGAGTCACTGTACAAAAGTTTCCTTTTAATGATTGCTGAACAATGTGCCTTTTTTAAAATGAGTATATGGGGTCAGGTAAAAAATTGTCGGAATTAACCTAATTTTTTTTTTTGGAAACCCTGATATTTTAATCTAAAAAGATATATATTAAATAAGATTTTTAAAAATATAATACTCCATAACGGATATTGGTTTTCTATACGATTTACTTAAACTTTTTACTTTAAACCAGGGGTCCCCCAAATACGGCCCGAGGGCCACATCCGGCCCGCGGACAGATTTTGTCCGGCCCGCGGAGAGCTAGCATATTTAAAAAAATCCTTTAGAGAACAAATAATTTTTATAGAAAATTTAAAATTTGTTTACTGAAGTATTCTAATTTTATGTTGAATAATTATTAATATGACATCTATATTGATATGGTCATGGGCTAACACCGCTAACTCATAACATTCTTGTAGGCTTATTGTTATTGTTTTTTTATAAGTTGGATAAAGAAACACAGAATTGTAATGAGAAAGACATGTATAATATGCAGAAAATTTAACTTCAGTATATAAAAAAAACAAATTATTAAAATGAATCCAACTAACATTTTATACATTTTAAATAATCACATAACATAACAAACATAATGACATATGAAATACTAATGAGATTTATGTAATTGAGTTTTCCACTGACAATAGTTTGTAGTTGTGGACTAATTTTACTTGTACCAATTATTAAAGAGATTTAAGATGCTCTTAGTTAATTTCGATCTGTAAACTTTTTTTGTGTACTTCATTTTGGGGAAAAGGGTTTTTTCACACAAATAAGTAGTACCAAAAACAGAAAACAGACCCCGAGCAAATTTATGCAAATTATCAAATTTGTCAGTGGAAGACTCTTATAAAATTCCAACAAAGATGAGTTTTGATATTTGTTCTTAATTATACCCCCTGCATTGTAGATCAATCATTTCCATTTGAAGTTCCGGGCTAGGGTTTCAATGTCAGTATAAAAAAGGGTTCTGAAAAATCTTAATTTGATTCGCAATGGCATCAAATTCGAGAAACAGTATCAAAATTTATCTTCAAAGCACTCAAAGTTTCGATTGCAAAATCGATAGGAAACTCAGTCTCATTAGTGTGGCTGAATATTTCACATGTTTTAAAATGTGAAAAACATTTACTTCGTAGTTGTGATTGAAACAGTCTCAATTTCTTCCGGAATGATTTGATTTAAGTTTATAAATCAGGAAGATGCTGGTTTTTTCCTTGCAATCCCAAATTCAGTTCGTTCACATGTTTTGTCAAATCACATAGAATGCTAACTTCCACAGCCATGCGTTGTTTTGTAATTCAGTAAGGGCGATGCTTTTCATTCAAAAAATTTCGATCCTGCTCGAAATTCAAAAAAGCGCTGAAGGGCTTTCCACAACTAAGCCAGCGTACGGCAGTATGATAAGGTAAAGTTTCTCCAATCTCTTCAATAAAATTCGGAATTGTCGGGGTTCAGCCCAAAAAAACTGATAAAATTAACAGTTGATATGACTGGTTTCAGAACGTCAGACATATCCAAAAATTTTCCGCACAAAAAAATGTTGATGAATGATACAATTAAAAATAATGGTTTTTAACCACCTTATTTTCTACAGCCTTTTCCCCCAAAACGAAATCCTTTATCTTTCCCACTCATGTTTTTGCCTCCATCAGTTGTAATACATTTCAAGTTTTCCATCGAAGGTTCTTTTGATTAATGGCCATTTCAACTCCTTTAAAATATCTGTACCAATTGTGCCATGAATACTATACATATCAAAAGTCCCTTTGTGCCTTCTAGCTTTTTTCCTCAGAAAATAAATCAAAACCTGAGCAGTATCTGACACATCCGTTGACTCATCCAAGGCCAAAGAAAACCACTCAAAATGTCCATTTTTTTCAAATTTAGAGGATATATTTTCAGCGATGTTTTCTACCCTTCGGACAGGTTTGCTGACATACTGACAGTTTTTAATAAATTTACCTTTCAGGGCACATTTCTTCGGCTACTGCAATTATGCATTCTTTGATCATTTCTCCATCGGTGAATGGTTTTACGTTTTGCAATTTGAGCCACACGAAAGCTGGCACGAGTTGCAGCCTCTTGTTCAGTTTTGAGTTTTGTAAATGAAGATTGCTGCGATTTCAATCCGCGCTGCATAACTTCGAATTTTTCTGTCCGCAAACTTCCTGTATATTTTGAGTAATTTTGAAAATTTTTTTGTTTCAAAAATGAGTTTAATGTTATATTCTTTGAGAACGGCTATGCTTTCAAATATAGCGCCTTGTTACTGGACTCAATTACGAAATACTGAAGGTCCCACTGACCCTTTGAATTTTCTGCATTCACTATCAATTTTTCCTTCTTTTCCATACTCCCAATTCACACACAAAAAGCAACAATTCAAATCAAAATACTGTTATAAAGATGTTTAAATTTTTAAAACCAAAAACACGTTTTAAGGAGGTATGCAATATTTTATTTAACAACAGTGTAAATAGGAACTGACTTGTGGGTTGCGCCACTAGCCTTCTTATATATTCCAAACGCCATCTGAAGTGGGAGTGGAAAACCCCAGAATTTTTCTCGAACCAACAGATTATTCTGTACGTGCTATTAGCGCCATCTGTTAGAGATAGGGACATTTTCCGCTTGTGTCCCCCCCAGATGTCGGGGCCGACTCCTCATGGCTCGTACTTCCGACTAAACTAGAAATTACAGATAATAAGGAAAATTAATAATATGCAGTGTTGCCGTTTGCGGACTTTAGTCCGATTTGCACCTTTTAAAACGTTTTTTTAAACTTTTTCGGATTTTTTTTTTCATCAGTGGACTATTTCACTTCTTACCACCGGCAACAATGATAATATGGTTTTGGCCCCGGAACTTTTTTGGAGTAATAAATTGGCCCTAAGGCTGGAAAGTTGGAGACCCCTGCTTTAAACCATAGTACGCTATGGAAACAAATGCTAATATCCCAGAAACGAAACTATGTTGACATTGTAACTGTTATTACCATTTTACTTCAATTTCCATTTTTACCTAATAATTAACGCCCATAAAGTTGGTTTTGGCAACCCAGCCTAATCAAGTCTAAAATATCTATAAATTTAGTGCTACTTATATGCTTTTTTTATTTATTAGTTGCCCTACTCACGATTTAGTTACTCAAACAGGTACCGAAAAAATGACTACAATGCTAACTATTTTGGGAAGTTAGCATAAACTTAATAAATTTTTACGATAAAAACTCGTGAAAACACGCTTGAAATTTAGTGCTATTTATTTGTTAATTAGTTACCCTAATTACGGGTTTTGCTGCCCCAAACCGATACCAAAAAATGACTACAATGCTAACTTTTTTAAGTTAGCATTGACTTAAATTTTTCACGATAAAAACTTGCATTAAAAAACGCTATAAATTAAGTGCTATTTATGTGCTAATTAGTTGCCCTAATTACGATTTTGTTGCTCAAACGCACCGAAAAATGACGACAATGCTAACTTTTTGGAAGTTAGCATCGACTTAGATTTTTTACGATAAAAGTCGTGAAAACACGATAGAAATTTAGAGCTATTTATGTGCTAATTAGTTGCCCTAATTACAACTTTGTTGCTCGAACAGATACCAAAAAATGACTACAATTCTAACTTCTTTTGAAAGTAAGCATGGACTTAACAATTTTTTACGATAAAAACTCGTGAAAACACGCTTGAAATTTAGTGCTATTTATTTGTTAATTAGTTACCCTAATTACGGTTTTGCTGCTCAAACCGATACCAAAAAATGACTACAATGCTAACTTTTTTTAAGTTAGCATTGACTTACAATTTTTCACGATAAAAACTTTGCATAAACACGCTATAAATTAATGCTATTTATGGCAATTAGTTGCCCTAATTACGATTTTGTTGCTCAAACAGACACCGAAAAATGACGACAATGCTAACTTTTTTGGAAGTTAGCATCGACTTAGATTTTTTTACGATAAAAAGTCGTGAAAACACGATAGAAATTTTGAGCTATTTATGTGCTAATTAGTTGCCCTAATTACAACTTTGTTGCTCGAACAGATACCAAAAAATGACTACAATTCTAACTTCTTTTGAAAGTAAGCATGGACTTAACAATTTTTTACGATAAAAACTCGTGAAAACACGCTTGAAAGTTAGTGCTATTTATGTATTAATTAGTTGCCCTTATTAGGATTTTGTTGCTCAATCAGATACTGAAAAATGACGACAATGCCAGCTTTTTTGGGAGTTAGCATTGACTTACAATTTTTCGCGATAAAATCTCGTGAAAACACGCTACAAATTAAGTGCTATTTATGTTCTTATTAGTTGCCCTAATTACGATTTTGTTGCTTAAACAGATATCGAAAAATGACAACAATAATTTTTTTTGGAAATTAGCATTAGCTTACAATTTTTCAGGGTAAAATCTCGTGAAAACACGCTAGAAATTTAGTGCTATTTATGTGCTAATTTAGTCACAAGTTTGTAGCATTTTTGTAGTCATTTTTCGATATCTGTTTGAGCAACAAAATCGTAATTAGGGGAGTATATATATTTTTGGATTAGGACAATTAATTAGCACATAAATAGTCCTAAAATTATAGGAACTTTAGACCTGATTAGGCTGGGTTCTCAAGGCCAACTTTATGGACGTTATTAATTTGTAAAAATGACTTATGAAAATTAAAAAAAATAAATTAATATATCAGTTTATATTGATAGTAAAAAATACGAAGAAATGCCGCAAAATGTATATATTGTTTGCTATCCGGAATGACGGCAAACATTTAAGGACATATTCCGACTACTGAAAATTTATAAACATACGGCTCTTTGACAGAGCCGAAATCAAAACGCACATAACGCCTATATCGCTTTTTTAATAGCACTAATAATTACGGAGATAAGTGCATAAAATTTGAGGTAAAATTAAAAACTGAAAAGTGAACAAATTCATCCCTATCTAAAAAATGCACCCCTTTAAATGGTAGCACTTTTTCGTATTTTTTATACTATACGAAGTGGTTTTAGTAATACCATGGCATACACATATGCTATGACACAAAATAAAAAAGGTTTTTAGTACATCCATGACTGTTCAAATACCACAGCACATTAAAAATTATTCCGAAACCAATAAAAATACGTATAAAAAATGAGTGACAGAAAAACAAAACGGCATCGATAGTGATTCAGAAGCAACTGAAGATGACAACGAATTTTTTGGGATGATATGTGGGAGGGTCAGTTCGAACTTTTGGGAAATTCCAGTGCTTATAATAATAGTGATAGTGAAAATAACGAAAATATTAGTGGCCGTGAGAAGTTGAAGTACGCCAATGGACTGCGAAACTATTTTACTGGAGAACCGGATAGAGAAAACAGTGTAGGTTGTTAAACTTCACTTAATAATTTAAAATTCTATCATGCACTTATCGTTTTTAATATATTGCAGGATGTCTAAATGGTTTGGTTATCAATAAGTCATATAAATAAAACATGTTTATTTAAAATATGTTGCTTAGTTATGGCTTTCTTTATATTTGAAAAAAAATTAATATAGCCACCTTATGTATTTTATTCCGTAGAATCTTGAAGCACTTTAGACAAGGGGTAAACCACTGCAGAATGTCTTTGTACAAGGTTATTCATTTTAAAGTAAACAGTGCTTTATTTTTAAACATCCCTGTACTTTTTTAAAAAACAAATATAGCAATTTCGTGTATTTTTTTCCGTAGAATTTAATAATCCAATCAGAAAAACATTTGAAACAAAAACAAAAGAGTTACAGTACGGGTGACGTATTTTTAAATGGTATACCCCGTATATTTTTATATCAATAGATAGAGATTTTCACGAGAAATTCGGTTATATAGGAGTTGCTGGGTTTATTTTCTGCGGTTCTGCTGCAATTGTCTAAAAACTGCATGATACTATAAGGATAGTTTCACCTGAAAAAAACCTGGCTGCCACAGGTCACAGGTGCTTTTTGTCAAAGTCAAGAATTTTAAAAATACGTTTATTACTTTTTGGAGTACTTTTATAATGAGGTTGTCATCAGAAGAACGGCTTCAAATTATATTATATGCTGAAAATGATATGATATATCTATTTCTAAACCAAGCAGCAAAATTATATTAAACGGAAAAAATTAAAATACAATACGAGGTAAAATATGGTGGTAATAAGAACACTTATAACAAAAAATTATAATATTACTAATAATTTAAATGTTCTATATGACCCCCGTTATTTTCGAAACATGATCTATAACCCCTCCTTAACCTTTCTAAGCTCGCCGATATGATTTGAGGTTTTTGGTTATGACGATTAATTTCATTTACCATCTTTTCTCTCATTTCTTTCGTGTTTGTGTTTCCATTTTGGTAAACGACACTCTTCAAGTAACCCATAGAAAAGTGTCCAAAAATGTTTGAAACGAATGCAAAAAACCGCATTCCTATCCGTCTTAGTGCGAAAAATTCCGAAGTTTTGGCCTTTTTAGTGCTTTATTGCATCGACTAATGTTTTTATTTTGAACTGGGTGATAAAGACAATATTCATTCGGTGTAGCTATCTTGTAATTTAATTCACCAAAATAGACAGGAAATTCAATCACTTCCACAAACATCAAACCAGTTTAACCAGAGACAAAGATTGATTTAAGTTTTTATTTTGTCCACGGGTGATCAGTTAAAGGTAGCGAGCGCCATATCTCATAAGATATTGGTCATAGATTTGGAAAAAATCATAATAAAAGTAGCCAAGAGAAATTGCTGGAAATTATTTTGAGTCCGCTAGAGGGCGTAAAACCAACCAAGTAAAAAATGGGATTTTTATAGAATTTTGTCTAATGAAAGTATACGATGATATCATTTTCATATTTACGATCATTTCCTACATTTTTGTCTAAACCGTTTTGTTTTATCAAAAAAACGGTGGGGAAGTTCAATTGTTTTTAAACAAACCAATATTTCTCCCGTTTCTTGGCCGATTTTAGCAAACCTAGGCTCAAATGAAAGAGATAATTTTGGTTTTGAATTTTTGACTTTGCCGCCGCTAGATGGCGTTAACTGAAATGGTAGCAAATTTTTAGTTAAAAAAACAAATGTATGGTATATTAATTTTTATATATTTTAAAATGATAAATTTTCTTAATTAAAGAAAGAATTTTTATCTACCTTTTTGAACCGTTGATATTGACCAAAATATAATTTTATTACATTAAAAAATGGCACGCCGCTGTTTTTTATCAAAATAAAAATCCGTTTTGTAATTTATTAGTTGCTAACAAAAAGAACCTCTTGACTTTTTTCGTTAGACAAACGGTTTTGTTAAAAAAATAAAATAGGTTTACATACTTTTACCCTATAATTATCATTTTAATGTAATAAAATTATATTTTGGTTAATATCAACGGTTCAAAAAAAGGTAGATAATAAATTCTTTTTCATTAAATTATAGAAAAATTTATCCTTTTTAAAATATATAAAAATGAATCATTTTTTTTTTTTTTTTAACTCAAAAATTTGCTATCATTTCAGTAAACGCCATCTAGCGGCGACAGCAAAGTCAAAAATTCAAAACCAAATAAGCGTTTTGTAGTGCAAATTATGCTCTTTCATTTGAGCCTAAGTTTGCTAAAATCGGCCAAAAGAAACTGGAGAAATATTGGTTTGTTTAAAAAAACAATTGAACTTCCCCCACCGCTTTATTTCGATAGATAGAACAAAACGGTTTAGACAAAAAATGTAGGGAAATGGTCAGTAAATATGAAAATAATATCATCGATATACTTTCATTAGACAAAATTCTATAAAAATCCCATTTTTCTACTTGGTGTTGGTTGTTACGCCCTCTAGCGGACGTTTGATAAACTCGAAAATAATTTCCAGCAATTTCTCTTGGCGACTTTTATTATGATTTTTTTCTCAAATCTATACGACCAATATCTTATGAGATATGGCCGCTCGCTACCCTTAACTGATCACCCTGTACAGTTCAGTTTACTGTTTATCTTTAATTTGGTACTGTTCAGTGCCTTGCAAATTTTGCTTTTTTAACTTTGTCCGAAGAAATCACGTTGTCTTGGCGTGAGATGGATTTTAGCGTTGTTTTTAAAAGATAAAATTTCAATGAAATGTTGTTTATTGTATAAGAAGTAATTGTCTGTAAATTATTTATTAAATTTTTGGTTTAAGTTAGAAAGAAAGTTGTAGACGACTAACAAGACACAGGTGTACGAGGTGTCCCAAATTCGATTCTCATCATTGCCATACAAGGTCGGTTATATGGAGGCAAAGTTGTGCAATTGGATGCTGATCCAAATGCCATCTTAAAAGTTTAAAAGTTTTAAATACTTTCCTAGATTTAAAAAACGAGTATTCACGATTTCATTTATATTTTTTTATAACTCTATTTAAATAGATATAACAAAATAAATTTTACATTCTCATTGCTATTTTTTTGTTCTATAAGACAGTGTTATTAGATTTACACACCGACGTTTCGTCATTGAGCTGCCATCGTCAACTTTCTTTTTTTAAATACGGTCCAGTATTTTTTATTACGGATTTTAAGACCTTAAAGAATCCTAAAACCAATGATGTATCACACTTATTCGGAAATAGAATTTTAATGTTTTCCTACCAAAAATATATCCTTTGTCTCTCTCTAACACATGGTTTCCTATGGAAATTGCCATTAATATGAATTTTTCGAATAAGTGCGATACATCATTGGTTTTTGGACTTTAAAAGCTCTTAAAATACGAAATGAAAAATCCGGGGCCGTATTAAAAAAAAAACAAAGTTTATGATAGCAGCTTGAAGACAAAACGTCGGTGTGTAAATCTAATAACACTGTCTTGTAGAACAGAAAAAGTAGCGCATCCATTTAACTAGAGTCATAAAAAATAAAAATAATATCGCGAATACCCAGTTGTTTCCAAAAATCTTCGGAAGTATTTAAAATTTTTAAACTTTTAAGTTGGCATTTTGATCAGCATCAAATTACGCAACTTTGCCTCCATATAACCGACCTCGTATCTCTTCAAGATTTCGAGATTCCAATGATGAGAATCGAACTTGGGACACACTGTACAGCCGCGTAGCTAAAATAAATGCCTAAGAAAATTTTACGGTTAATGGAAGGCCAGAACTGTAGAACAATTTTTGGACTTTTGGATATTGCGCAATAAATACTACGGTCAGGTCCGGACTTCCATATATCTTTGGTATTACGTATAAAACGGGGATCGTGGTGTAAAAAAAATAACAAAATATTTTTTGTCACTTTTCTCGCCAGTTTTTCGGCAACGTTTCGTTTTCGATGTATCCAAATTCAAACTAACTGCACTTTCAATCTCTTTCTTCTTTTTCTTTGCACAGCATTGGTGGTTTTTAAACGAAACTATCATAGAATATTTAAAATTATTTAATATAAGACGAATTCTTGGATAGAATTAAAGTAAACAAACTCTGTTTGACTTTAATATAATTAAAGGGAAGGGCGGAAGGGTTCCTATACCTAAAGTCCAAAATTTCTGTCAGTGACTCTTTAACACCGGCCACCCAACCGACGAAGCGGCTGGATAAAAATCTAACACTAATAAATGATTTTTAAGCCTATGATATACTTTTCCGCTCAAATAGCAGTGAACCGGTCAACAGTTTTAGCGCCACGTTGTCATAATTCGCGAGAATAAGTTACCAGCCAGCGATCGCATTTAAAATAGCACGCCAATATGTTTTGAAATCATTGTTATCGAAAAGACAATAAATGTGGCAACACACATCCCTTAATTTACAACTAGAACAGACTCGAAAATACGCGTATCGACAGGGTTTTCGTGCTGTTCGATAATTTTATTTACTTATTATTGATTTACGGACAAATTTTATGAGTTTAAATTTTAATTGCTATACAGGGTATTTCCTAAATATTGTAAATTTCTAGTTTTCATAGTATATAGATATTGTTTTGTGCCAATTTTATTATAGTGTATATAATTGTATATAAAATTTAGTGTTGTTAAGTGCTTTTAATTCAGTAAACTATGAATATTAACCAACCTTCAACTAATAATTCGCCTACAAAAAAACTCAGTTAACGTTAAAAGAACGAATAATGGTTAAAAATGTTTACCATGGGATTCGGGAACGAAATTCTGAACTAACCACTTTGGATGCTGCAGAGATATGTGCAACTTTAACAAAAGTTTCATTGCGCACGGTATTCAAAGTTTTAAAAGGCAAATAAACAATATTAGCCATTATTCAGATAACCGGAAAATGCGATTTTTCGCTATTTTTTGCACATTCCCTACTTTCCGTTTGTTAAATATCAATAAGAAGTTATTTTTTTGACCGTCTCTTAATTTTTTTTATAAGAATAATACCTAATTAAATTTTTTAATTACATTTTACGACATAATCCCAAATTCTGTCATTTGCACGAAAACACATTAAAAAAACTCATACTATTTTAATATTAAAAAAAAAACACTCAAAAAGTACAGAAAAAAACCTTAATTTTCAATAAAAAGTAGTTTAAATGATTAAATTTTAACCTGTTGTCAAGTTGTATTAGTTTTCTTTATGACATTGTTATAAGGTATGTGGACCTTGCTTCGCACGGCCCGCAATGGTTGATAAAAAATATCCACTGAAACTCGAAAGACCCGAAATCGTTATTGGATTGTACAAGCTGATGATTTCAGGGCTTTCGTGTTCCTTATATAGTGGATATTGTTGATGAAGCAATGCGTGTAAATATCGTATTTAATAAGTTTGCAACGTCGGTGGTAAATTGGCAAGTCTTGGATTGTCTATTGTTCTGTTTTTACGTCTTTTTTAATTTATGTTAAGACTGAAATTTTATTATTTTTTTCATGTAGCAAAATAAAATTGGAGAAGGTAAAATGAAAGTAAAAATGTTTTTTTTTTGAAAACTATGAGAAACCGCCATAAAAACTTCAAATTTGTGTTCTATGACCTCAAAATAGGAGGTGTGCAAAATTTAACAAAAAATTTACATTTTTCATTAATCCGAATAATTACCAAAATAATATAGGCATGTTACTAATTTTAAGGGTTGATGAAAATGTGAGAAAATAACTTTTGCTTGTAAAAAATATTTTCATGTTTTGACGAAATTTTATCATTTATTTTCTGAAATGCACACGCCACTGGAATTGATTCCCCTGACGCCGCACAACCCGGGGCACTCTAAAGGCGAGCGATGCGTCATAGACCGCACAAACCAACGACTATATACTAAGAGGATGGCTCAGTTTGTCGAATCTGTTTGCAAAGGTCAAACTGAAACCCAAAAAATAAATGTTAATTTGTCTTATCTTCTCCAAACCACACTAAAATTACTTCAATAAACGCAAATTGTTTAACAAAATCACAACAGAAAATCCTTCAAAACACACAAGATCAAAAAGCCAAATGTAGTAAACAAAACGATTCAACACCGGTGGTGACGTCACAGCTCTTCCCGCTAAATTTTCCAACGTAGGTTAATTGGAATTGAGCTATCCTTTAGTAAACAATCGTTGCCTAAAACTGTCATATCAATAAATGTATACAGGGTGTAAAAAGTATGATGCTCACAATTTTAATGGGCGATAGTGGAGCTCAAAACAAGTCGAAACAGCCAAAAACATATGGGTCAAAAGTTAACTGTTTTCGAAATATGGCCTTTCAAAGTTAAAAAAAATTGGCCTGTTTCATCGAAGCGAGTCGAACGTTTTTTGCGAGTTTTGCATATTTACACTTTTTTAAAGGAGATGTTTATTTATATACAAATAATAAAAAATACTTTACTTTACTCTTGCAATTTATTTTGATATTTAATATGAAATAAAATTTATGTAAAAAACAATACATTTTTGTTTGGTTAATATTTGTAATTACAAAATAATTGTCCTTACCATAAATAGGCTAAATATTCTTTTTAAAAGCACAAATTATTATGTTTTAAAACAGCACTTTTTTATTTTGCTTGAAGAATAAAATCTCTCGGTTGCACACATCTCGTTTTCAAAACTCTTGAACACTACACTTATAAATTTATAACATATTCGCATTTTTCCCGAGTTAAAAACAACCAAAAATGTCTCGGCCGTTGAAACCTAACATGTTCTTCAGACTTTTTCTACAGGGTTATACATCAATATTTTTAAAACTGTTCCGTTATGCCACTAAAGATTTGTTTTTTTTTAGTTTCAAGTTCTGCAACAACAAGTTGGCGTACTTCAAGATTCCGCCCATCAAAACGATGAAAGGTATACAAGGGTGAAGGCGGAAAATGCGGCGCTTCAGGCGAGAGTTATTATGCTCGAGGAGCAGTTAAGAGATACGGAGTTACGGTGTGAAGAAAAAATACAGGTGAGTTATTGTACCATTATATGAGTCGCCAAACAGATTTATAGAAATTTTAGTATTTTATTTATATTAAAAATATATATTTTATTTATTACAAAATACTCTCTGTTACCCTAGACTGATAAAATTAGGCAATTTTTATATAAAAAGAATATATATTTCATACAAGGTACTTTTTTTTATCGTGTACAGGGTTTTTATCTGTCATGCCCTACAGGGTGCAGGATTTATTCATGAACCAACAAATATACAGTCCAGTAGGCCTAAATAAAATATATTATGTCAGTTATTATTATAACCTATAGGAATTTCGTTACTTGGCAGTAACTCATTTATACATACAGCGTGTCCCTCCAAAAAAGTCATTTTAAGATACCGGGTGAACCAAAATTATATGGCGGTTTTATTTATATTTTTTTCCAGTCATACGGAAGCTAGTTAGTAAAATTTTGCACAATAAAGCAAAATAAGGGTTTGCTTGCGCAGAATTTCGAAATAGGGTAAGATTTATCCAAAGACATGGAGACAATTTTACAAATCGGTTATATAATCCCCCACCCGAACAGCATTGTGCAATTTTATACCCCGACTACACATATCTAAAAGCGTCAAAGAGCTCCAATTTTAGAATACAAAGGCAGTCATTTTCAATGCACAAGGGGTATACTTTATTTTAACTTACGTTGAGATGGTGGTGCATGGGTAAATATGCAAAATAATATTGCCTATAGACTATGTTATTTCTAAAACATTTGGTACCTATCAAGTGAGGCTTCCTCCAGCTTATATTCAAGATACCGCTGAAAGGGAACCAAATAATGAATATATTTTTTAAGTTCAACAATTTGTGTCTTAATAAGAGCAAAGATATTTTCAAGGTTTACGCAAGCTATTAAGCATAGTATTTTCATTTAACATATGCTTTCTCCATTTCAAGAAAATGGTGATCCTATTTCGGATGCCTATTGCACATGCAAAGTGGGTGCCAGAACGCTTGGTGTATGTGCCCATGTTGCCAGTGTAATATGGTACCTGGGATATGCTAGGTATCAACAGGTTGTTAAATATCCAACAACTGTTTTACTTACAACTGTTTTGGATGCTGCACATAGAGCAGTTGAAGAGCCGCAAGTTCTTGACTAGTATGATCTTTTCATCTCTGTTTCTTATAAATAGTATAGTTTGCTTTTAAAACCATTTTAGTATTAAGTTTTTAATAAGGCTAAACAATGGCCTCAGTTTGATTTAAATAAATAATACTAATTAATACATCACTGCTGTTATGAGTTACTAATAAAAATATGTCCCTCTACAAACAGTATATAACTTGTTACGGTTTGAAGTTTACCATAGTGTTTATTTTTGTTTTGAAATGATTAAGGGTTACCTTAAAACCCGTAATCTGTATTTTTACTGTAAGATATTATGAATTAATTATTATTCATGTTTATATTAAATTGCGACATTTTACGTAATACTAAGTCACTTTTCGAAACATCTGTTTACATCACCCAGTATGTTTATAGTGTAGATCGGTGGAAAAAATCTTTTTACAACAGCGGTTTCAGTATGACTGGAAAAAATATAAATAAAACCGCCATATAATTTTGGTTCACCCGGTATACAAAAAGGACTTTTTGGAGGAACACGCTGTATGTATGAATGAGTTACTGCCAAGTTACAAAATTCCTATAGGTTATAATAATAACTGACATAATATATTTAGTATGACTAGATTATATACTTGTTGGTTCATTAATAAATCGTGCACCCTGTAGGACAAGACAGATAAAAACCCTGTACACGATAAAAAAGTACTTGGTATGAAATATATATTCTTTGTATATAAAAAAATGCCTAATTTTATCAGTCTAGGGTAACAGAAAGTATTTTGTAATAAATAAAATATATAATTTTTGGCTTTATTTTATGGTATCACCCTGTATAGCTACAAGGTTGGCGCAATGAAAGAAAATGCTTATTTGGACTTCCAAAATAAAATACTAAAATTTCAAAAAAATCTGTCGGTGACTCAAATCCATAAGAAGTGTGCCATGTCCTTTACTTACTTAAATTAAATTTACCTGTACAGGGTATCTGTATCTACAAGAGTTATTGTAAGTTATATTAAAAAATGGTAAATGCAAAAATTGCAAAGTAGTATCCAATATCCCTTTCGGACACTTTGTAGTTGATTTGTTTCTAAAGAGAATGCAAAAGGTTTAATCTTGATTTATGGACTTCCAAAATCATTTCTAGGATGTGCAAGGGGCCAATTTGAAAACTTAATTAATGTATTTATTTCTTTTAGGATGAACAGCGCCGTTCAAAAGAATTAGCTCAAAGAATTGAACGGGAGAAACAGCTGCAATTAGAAAACGCATCGATAAGACTCCTAAATTCCGAGAGCGAATGTGAAAAGTTAAAAGAAGAATCAAACAGACAGAGATTAAAAATAGAAAAATTGGAAAAACAAAGAGACGAACTCTTGTCACAGGTGCAGGATCTCAATTATGAATTAAGTGAAGCTAAAGAAGAGGTTAAAAATTGTAAAGAACTAGAAAATAGGTATGTTTGGTTTAAAGTAATAAAGTTTAAAGACAGGGTGTCCCAGAAGTAATGGGACACAGATCAACAGCAGATTCCTTAGGTCGATTTTTTTTTTAATCTTTATGACAGCTCACGAAGGATTATTATATATGTATATTATATCCTACTGATTATATATACATATATAAATCTAAGTACCAAAGTACCGTGAGTGCCGGGTTTTTCCGGTGTTTAACCCATTTCTTCCCAGTTGTTCCGTCAACGTTGTCCAAGCACTGAAACATGCAAATGTTGCATTTCACAGCACCTTTTAGACAACGCGGTAGTGCCACCACGGACGTTATTTTTAAATAACTACTACCTAAAAGTGTCTCTCCGGCACTGGGAATCGAACCCGGATCGCCGCCACTACGCTACCGGAGACACAAACTAATGTGTATGTAATGCAATTAATGTGTAAATAATGCAATTAACGTAAACTTGCCTTATCACAAAGTTGATAATAACTAAGATACAGGGTGTCAAACTTTTAATTTTGTTTTCGTTTTTTCGTAATAATTTCTTAACTAAATGACATGCAGTACAAAATTGGGGATTTGCGGGTTCTTTGAGGCGAGAGATTTAAATTTGTCCATACTTTTGACGTTCCTGGTAGAGGGCGCCAGCTACGGCCTACCCCACTTGTTTTAGATGGCATAACTTTTTTTTAAGCTTGGTATATTGACCTGTTTAATAAAAAAACAGTTACTATAATTCCCTCTGCATCAAAAATGCATACTTCATTTGGGTCTCTGGGAGCAACTGTTTTCGAGATAAATGCATTTTAAAGTACGCCGCATTTTTCCTATGGAAAGTGGTTTTTGGCCAATTGTTTTTAAACTCCTAGAGACTTAAATAAGGTATACATTTTTGACGCAGAGGGAATTACAGTAACTTCTTTTTTACTAATCAGCTAAATATACTAAGCTTAAAAAAAGTTATGCCATCTAAAACAAGTAGGGTAGGCCGTAGCTGGCGCCCTCTATCGGCAACATCAAAGGTATGGACGAATTTGAATTTCTCGCTTTAAAGAACCCCTAAATCCCCGATTTCGTACCGCTATGTCATTTAGTTAAGAAATTATTACGAAAAAATGAAAACAAAACTAAAAGTTTGACACCCTGTATCTTAGTTATTATCAACTTTGGGATAAGGCAAGTTCACGTTAATTGCATTATTTCGACCTAAGGAATCTGCTACTGCTCTGTGTCCCATTACTTCTGGGACACCCTGTATATCGCATAAAAAACCAAAATTATCCACGAGGTGTTATATTTATTAATATACAGGGTGTACCATTAAAACATGAGGTTAGGTCATACAACTTTTTTACCTGATGGCGGATTATTTAACAATTATTATAAAGAAACTCTTTTATAAAACTTTTTTTGTATCCTTTTTAAATTAAAATACAGGTTCATTCTGAAATTGTCAATGTTTTTATTGTTCCCCGTACCTCTTAAGCAAGCGAAAAGTTTTAAATTTACGTTGGACTCAAAGACCATGGCTACTGAAAATGAGAGAATGCAAAATGGGTTACATTTGCCTTGGTAACAAAGGTCATTCTTAAAAGATACAATTCTTAAGATCGGCATGACCTATATTACTTTTCTGATAGCACTAACAATTACGGAGACACCCTATAAAAGTATCGAAAATGGGACACCCTGAGGGTTGTCCAACGAGGACTAGACAGGACGCTTTTTTGACTCTACCTGTACTTTTATAAAAAAAAGTGAAATAGCCATCATATATAGGTTTTCCCTTCGAATCCGAAAATGATTAATGTAAAAAAATTAAACATCAAATAAAACTGCTAGGGGTCATTTTGATATTTTTTAAATGGAATGCCATATTTTTTATGTTATTATCCGATTCCTCGTATATCTTTTGATCTAAAATGATTTTTTTAATTTAAAATGGTCCATTTTCTGCACGTTGAAATCAAAAAAAAATTCGTCTACCGTGTCATTAACACTGAAATCAAAGAAACGCTTTACATATACCGGGTGTCCAAATAAGAGAGGACGCCGGCTGTATATTAGAAAATGTTTATCGCACAGCGTTGGGGAAAAATATTTTTACTAAAAGTGGTCAAGAGAAATAGCTGGAAATTATTTTCAAGTTTCTGAAATGGCCGCTAAGGGGCGTAACTCCAATCTTGAATCTAAAAAAGTTATGTTTCTGTGAATTTTGCTATATTAACCTAACAAAAAAATACCTGATCTTTAAAGTCGAGGACAATCTGATCCTTTTTGTTTGACAATTTTGCTATATCTCTAAAAATAAAGTAGTGGGGTATTCAAGGTTTCCGTAAAACACACCTGTATCTTCGAAAGGCTGAGCCGATTTTAACAAACTTGGGCTAGTTGAAAAGAGCTATTCTTGGGCTACAAATCTTAAAATATTTGAAGTTTTGTTAGTTTTACATGTCGCCGCTAGAGGCTTTTTCGACATTCCGACAGAAATGGTTCATTTTCTTGAAAAAATTAAATGCAATGGTATAATTTTTTCTTTATAAAAAAGTAGCTAAATAATGCCTAAACAAGTTCGGAAAAACCGCGTTTCGATATCTTGTTCCTTACCTAAAATTTAGGCCAAAGAGAATTTTATACGTCAATATCTCAAAAACTATAAAAACTACAGGAAATATTACATGACATAAATTATGTATTTTTATAAAACCTTTAATTTAGGTTATAAAATATTTTTGTCTAAATGCAATACTTTACGAGTTATAATCAAAAAATCGAATTTTTAGGATTTTTTCAAGGTATACCCCTAGAATTCGCTTTTTTGATTATAACTCGTAAAGTACTGCATTTAGATAAAAATATTATTTAACCTAAATTAGATATTTTGTAAGAATACACAATTTATGTTTTATAAAATTTCTTGTAGCTTTGATGGTTTTTGAGATATTGACGTATAAAATTTTCTTTGGTCTAAATATTAAGTAAGGAACAAGATATCGAAACGCGGTTTTACGCGAGCTTGTTTAGGTATTATTTAGGTACTTTTTCATAAAAGAAAAAATATACCAATGAATTTATTTATTTATTATTATTTTTTTTTAGAAAATTAACCATTTTTGTCGGAATATCGAAAAAAGCCCTCTAGCGGCGACATCTGAAACTAACAAAACTTATAACAAATATTTTTAGATACATAGCCCAAGAATAGCTCTTTTCAACAATCCCAAGTTTGTTAAAATCGGCTTAGCCGTTTTAAAGATACAGGGTGTGTTTTACGGAAACCTTTGAATACCCCCCACCACTTTATTTTTAAAGATACAGCAAAAATTGTCAAACAAAAAAGGTTCAAATTATGCTCGACTTTAAAGAACAGGTATTTTTTGTTAGGTTAACATAGCAAAATTCACAGAAACATCACTTTTTTACATTCAAGATTGCAGTTACGCCCCCTAGCGGTCATTTCAGAAACTTGAAAATAATTTCCAGCTATTTCTCTTGACCACTTTTACTAAAAATATTTTTCCCCAACGCTGTGCGATAAACATTTTCTGAGATACAGCCGGCGTCCCTTCTTATTTGGACACCCGGTATATGTAAAGCGTTTCTAACGCAGAAGAGAATGTCCACACTTTTATAAGCAAAGACAATGCCATTACGCCACTCCGGTACACGTATTTTCTGAATACAAAATGGCACTTTTTTTTCGTTATAGACTGATTAAAGAACACGATTCCCAAATTCAACTGTTAGAAGAACTATCGAAAGAAATTGAACGCCTTAAATTGGAGAGTCGTACGCCAGCTTTACCAACGACCAGTCCGGAAACGTTGAGACTTGAAGAACTGCACGAAGAGATGTCTCTTTTAAGAGCCGAAAATACTCATTTACTGGAATCGAATGAAGAATTGCAGGCCAGTTTGTTGCATGCGGGACTTGAAACTGGAAGAATTCTTACAACTGGAGAAACTAGTTTAGCGCATGAACTAGATATAATGTCGCAAGACGAGGTATGTATCTTTTCCATTATACTTGTAGTCTAAGAGCTGGCATCCACCTTGAGTAACTTGCGAGTTATAAGGGTTTATTCATACATATCAGTTCGGTCTCAGTCTCTCAGTCCCGATCCGTTAAGATCCGAGAAAAAACAATATAGTTTTTTTATTTTAAAATCATTACGTTGACGCACAGGTCCGTCAGTCTTATTAACTAGTGTTGTAAATGGAAATATTTATGGAAATAATTTGAAATTTGAATGTCTCGGAAATATTGGAAATATCGAAAAAATATAAGAATGCGTTTTAAACCATAAAAGCAAAGATTTCTATATAGTTCTCATACTTTTGTGCAGTACAAATTTCACACTAGAAAATTTTTTTCTGAAAAAGTACAAATATTATGACGATTACAAATAATAAAATCTTAATCCTGGGGATTCACCGATTATTGCTTGTTGGCTCTGTATCTGAAAGTGCGGGGGGTGATAGATATCACGGCACCTAGGCCTCAGTAGGCCCGTTGTGTTACCTCTCTAAGTAGCTACCCATCCTACTGATTTAAAGTGGTGAACGTCGCCGAGGAATCTCCTTAATGTCGGCCAAGAAGCCAATACTCCCCAGCATGAATCTTCTCTTGGACGAGAGCGGGGCAGTCACAAAGGATGTGCTCCACCGTCTCGTCTTCCTGTTCACAACCTCTACACAGAGGTGTGTCATTTATACCCATTCTAAAGAGGTGTTTCCGTTGTTGACAATGTCCAGTAAGAACGCCCGTGATTAGACGAAGGCTCGTCCTAGGCTTGCCAAGTAATGTTTAGCTGTATCTCTGTCAGGATAGTTCAATAACTCCCTGGAAAAGTTACAGTTTACTGTTTCATCCCATCGTGTTGTAAACTGCTGATGAGAGTGTTTTCTTAATTAGGTTCCTTTTGTCCTGGCAGCCTTCCTGTCCAACGAGTCAGCGATACGGTTGCCTTTGGAGTGCGCGTGTCCTTTGGTCCAACAGAGAGTGACCACATTTATGCTGGAAGCGTCCACAAGGGCACGGTGACATTCTAGTACCAGACCCGAGGTGTGGCGTGGTCTCCTTAGGGCTAGTAGTGTCTGTCTGCAATCCGTATGGATAAGCACGACTTTACCAGTAATGTTTCTACTGCTTATTTCTTTTGCAGCTATGGTTATGCATGTGAGCTCAGTTTGGAGCACGCTGGCCAACTTACCCATAGCCCATTTGATGTTTAAGTTAAGAGATCTAGAATAAATTTCACATCCCGTACCTTCTTTTGTTTTCGAACCGTCTCGTCTGTGTAAATATTAATTATACCTGCCACGTTTGTGTTTGATTCTTCTTTGACGTCAATTTTGTTAAAAACAAAACACGGCGCAATAGAGTCCACTTTCGCCTGCAGCAGTGAAAGCGATCCCATCGCCTCACTCCACAAACGACTCCTCTGTGCGCCAACTCCTACGTCGGGCATTATACCAACAGTGCGGAGGCGCAACATAACCGTCAAAACAACCTCCTTGACGAATATGTCAAGGGGTGTGAGGTTTAGGATTACCTCCATGGCCCTAGTTGGTGTTGTTCTCATGGCTCCGATGGTGTTGAGACAAACCATTCTCTGTACATGGTCTAGCTTTCGGATAACTGTCGTCTGCTGGGCTTTCTGCCCCCAGACAACAGCACTGTAGGTTAACATAGGTCTTATGATGGCCGTATAGATCCACAGGATGACTCTAGGTGTCCCCAGGATCTGCCTATGGTTCAGCGACACTGCTCATAAGAAATGTATGCTTTCTTGATTCTTTTTTTCCAAATGGGAGTTCCATGTTAGCTTACTATTAAAGGTTACCCCAAGGTATTTCACCTCTGTAGCAAAGCTTAGTTGTGTGTTTAGGAGTCTAGGAGCGTTTAAGTTCAAGTTCAATGCTTGTTTGCTATTGCTTGCTTTAGAAGAAATTTAATTGCACTCCCATGAAGACGGTATTGATGCTGAATACAATATTCAAGGTGTGGATGATATCGATGAAGGCCGCGTGTAATTACTGTTTCAGGTTTTTAACTGTTTTATTTGTATTTTTAATACTTAAATTTTTATTTATATTAATGTATTTGGCGTTTTAACTTTTGGATCACATTCCACTCATGTATAAATAACCCCATTTGAAATGTCAAAAATCGAAATTTGCTATCGTATAGAAGGGAAAAAGTTACTGGCTAAAAAAATCTGCAAGTTTTCGGTTCTCAATCAATTGTGTCGTTCATTGTTATTTTGCTTTTAACTTTGTTTTATTCGCTCAATTGTACTTAGATTTTGAGCGAGATGTTTTTTGCCTGGTTTTTAGAATACTTTGGAAATTTTAATCATTTCTCAAAATATCTTGCCAAATCTGACCATTACCGGTAATAAACTTTAATTAAATGTTTAGTTTTTTAACTTTTGTAGTTTTTATTTCTATATTTCCAATATTTCCATATATTTTTAAAGTTTCCTGATATATTTCCGGAAATACTTCCAATATATATTTCCGGAAATTTTCCATTACTAGTTAAAACTATTGGAAATACCCGTAGAGCTTTTTGGTTCCCCGTTTGGCTAGTATGTGGAATCCTAACCCAAACGTGTACCGATTGCGGTTATCCCGCATTTTGAGATCCTTCCCATTTTCGCGGCGATCCAAACGTCTCGTTCGGAAAGTTGAAAAATTGTCTCAAAAGCCTCATATAATACTTTTATCTCTTATCCCATCTCCTATCTCGCATACTAGTAAGAAAAACAACCAGAAAAATGCAAACATTATTCTTAAGCCCGGGGATGATTAAAAAAATATGTGTTCTAAAAGTGCGCCTTTGTACAGCAAACTTTGGCAAAAACGATTTCTAGCGAATTTT
Organism: Listronotus oregonensis; assembly: GCA_019359885.1. Taxonomy (NCBI): domain Eukaryota; kingdom Metazoa; phylum Arthropoda; class Insecta; order Coleoptera; family Curculionidae; genus Listronotus; species Listronotus oregonensis. The sequence goes on along the minus strand of JAHBCN010005772.1, from coordinate 29,772 downwards.
TCACTTTTAATATAAAACAAAAGAAAAGTTAAAAAACTGATGGACATTTAGGGGCGCGCAACCCCTAAAGACGCCACTGCGTCCTGTAAATGTCCCGTGTTCTTCTACTATCTCCGCAGCCTTTTACTCCAGTTTAATAAGATTAAAAATCGCAATTTTCTAACAGGAGTTTGTATTTTTTAACGTGTTTTTACGTATTTTTAATTGTTGTACAAAAAATCGAACGTAACGAAAATTTACGATCAAATTAGACACTTGTAATGTAAAATTCAAAAATTCGTATATTTAAAAGTATTTATTTCTGCAACTTGAATTTTTATCGCGATATAGTACAGTTATATTCATAAAAAGGGCGTACAAGAATTAAAGCGAGAGCCACCTTCGTCATATTTGCGTAAAACCGGCTGATGTCAATGTTTCTCTATTTGTTGTTTCTAGATGATGAAGGTTATGGAAAATGTCATCCATTGGTGTGACATCAATAAAATAAAGAAAACAAATTTATATAAACGATGTACAGTTGTATTCATAAAAAAAGCGTACACGAAACAGTTTTATAAAAATTACAATAGAAACAAAAAACGATTAACAAGAATAAATAAAATCTAATATTTGGTCATATATCCATGTTTTTCTATTACTTGAGCCAGTCTATTCGGAATTGACTGAATTATATTTGATGCAATATTTGCATCAAGCTCTTCCCAGCACGCATGTATTATTTCCCATAAATGTTCTGAATTTTGTGGCCTAAAATTTCGATTATATATTTTTTTACGATTATACCCCAAATATTTTCGATTGGATTGATATCGGGACTATAAGCGACCCAAGGCAGCACTTCCACATTATGGGTTTGAAACCAGTGGGTTACAGCATTGGCCATATGGACTGGACAATTTTCTTGTTGAAATATGAACGTATTATTGGGATATATTTGCTCAGCAGTTGGTAACAATATGTTTTTTAAAATGTTAATGTAATTTCCGGCATTAAATCTTCCCTCTATTCGCCAGCAAACACCAGGTCCATGAACACTTATCCAGCCCCATACATTTACAGAGAAACGCCCATGTCTAGAAGTGAGGGGTTAGTATATCGCTCTTCAAACCTGGTATTGTTTGGATGGTAAACACGAATTTGGCCGTTATAAGTCGACTGGAACGTCTTTTCATTAGTAAAAATGACCCTGTTCCAAAATTGAGGATTGCGGCATATATAATTTAAAGCAAAAATAATCCTTGATTGTCGCCGTTCTTCGTTAAGAAAATTTTTTCGCAGCTGGGCGACATTTTAGTTCAGATTCCTTTACTCTCCTGCTGGCGGTAGGTTGGGAGGCAGGAAATGCTGTATCAATAACAGCATCCCTTGCAGTTGCAAATTAATTATTTCTTAAATACGCAAAAAAACAGCATCCTGTTCAGGGTTGGAAAGTTTGGGACGACCTGAACCAATTTTTCTCTTTAGGGAATCTTCTTGTTACCAGCGTTGCCGAATTTTCAATATAGTTTTTTTATTTCTATTATACAACTGCGCTACAGCACGGATTGACCATCCTTTTTCGATTCTTGATATAATTTAAGCCTTTTCAACTTCAGACAACTGACGAGGCATGTTTATTTTCTCTGTCAAAGTATATGGCAAAACTTGCCTCTCTTTATAATTCTTGTTCGCTTTTTTTATGGATAAAACTGTACAAACACTTGGTATTAAGCTGGAATTATTTTAAAATTATAGCATTTTTTTTAGCATAATTTTTTCTTAATAAAAAATTTTAGCTTTGTATCTCGCAGGTAAGTCAAGGTGTCTACCAGCTCTCCAACTATTAAGTTTAACAAATTATTTGTGTTCTAATCTGAAAATTAGTAACTAACAAATAAAGAAGTGAGTGAAGAAGGTGTTATGTGACATTATCTAAATGTCTAATATGTATACTAAAAGAGAATGATATCTGCCTATTCTAACTTATATCTTTCCTTCCGGGATTATCGATAATTTCTTTCAGAGAATTTATGGAGGCAGATATTACCTTTTAGTGTAAATATCAGAAATTTAAATTATAATAGCACCTTTATCCACTTACATTTTCAAATATTAACGAACTTATGTATAATTCTAAATAATGTTGTTTGATGGCCCTCTAACTCAGAATTAGCATTAAATTAGCCAAGGAAGACTAACTGTATTTTGGGTTATATCATAATTATTAAATAAACCGAGGGAAGTTTTAAGGTTCGATTAGTATTAAGTCTCTCTCTTATAACCGTGTCATTCGAATAACAACTATTAAAACATCTGTGAAGTTGGTTGCCTAAAATCTAAGTAAATTTTGAAAAAAATATATGAAAAATTATGATTTCCACCAACGATTTATATACACCCAGATGCTGTTACAAGAATGAATTTCGCATTGGCCTTTCATATACCTTCAATCTTTCTTGGTTTCCATAGATTAATAACAAAATGGTCGCCGAAGAATATTGAAACTAAATCGGGCAATTGGCGATTCATTATCTCTCTCAACCCATTAAATGATAATAATTAATGACCCCGCCTTTGTTAATAAATTAGCTATTAGCATGTTACATGTTTGCTAATATTTCTATACTTTTAATTTAATTAATATTTTCTATGCTGGTGATGGAAATCTTTTATTGTAAGAATTTATTCTCTAACTTTCTAGGTACACAAGGCACTAAAGAACAACAAGAAGTTAACAGACAGTTAAGGACTTATATCGAAGGAATTTTGCTGAATATTGTCGAAAATCATCCTCAACTTTTGGAAGTGAAGCAAAAAAATGGAATAAAAAAGTGATATTTTACACATCTTCAATACTTAGAAACTAATCATTCTCCAAACTAGCCATGTTTTAAATAAAATTATTATTTTTTACCATTTTTAAACATCGACTGTTGGTGAAAGGTTCTATAGATAAATTTCTCGGAATTTTGTTTAAAATTATTCTCAGCTGCAAAAAAAAATGATATAAAAATTTATATTTTAAACTGTTTTTAGGCATGGAAAAATTTAAAAGCCATTTTAAACTAACCTTTTTTTTAATTTTAATTTTAGTTTTTTATGATGGAAATCTATAGAAAAACTTTTACTTAGAAATTTTAAAAATTATTTGTAACTTTTTTAGTTTGTCATTTTTTTAACTTTTAGTCGGGAAATAAGAAATTTTTATAATTTTAACACTTATTTTAAATCAATAAAATCATTTTTATTAAGCTGAGCTTAATTGTAGTGATAAATACAGGTTGATTCAAAAACCATGTTATCGCTTAATGGGAGATTTTTTGACTAAAAATAGGACATAAAAATGTTAAATAATGGAAATACAGTGGTGTGCATAAAAATAGCAGTATTCCAAAATTGTATATATTTTTATTTCATTTTCGTCTTAAAGCAAAAAAGTCAAAAGAGCAACATTATTCATTAAATTATTTATTCATATTCTCTATTTATAACAAAAAAAACTAACATAATTAAATTTATAAGACAAAATGGTTATTCTCTATAAATATGTTGTACAATGAAATAGCAGTAAATTGAAAAAAATGTTGTACAATTATATCCTAATAAAAGAAAACTGTTCAATAACGTCAGTACTTTGTAGCTTGACCCTTGTTCTTGATAACTGCACGGCATCTGCGGGGCTTGGATTCAACTAGTTTTTGACATGTGGCAACAGGAATTGAGTTCCATGGTGTCTGGCAAATTTCCCACAATTTATTGACATTGGTTGGTTTAGCAGCCCAAACAGCTTTCTTTAACTGCTGCCAAAGATTCTCTATAGGATTTAGATCCGGTGATTGCGCCGGCCAGTCCAGAACCCTGATTTGTGTCCTTTCAAACCATGTTTTCGCTTTACGGGAAGTGTGCTTCGGGTCATTATTCTGCATAAATATCCACCTAAGTGGCATTTCTTCCTCGACATAAGGCAGAAGAATATTCTGCAGGATCTCAACGTACCCGTCAGCGTTAAGAATTCCTTCTACCTTATGTAACGGACCAATACCATACCAGGAGAAACAACCCCAAATCATTATACTGGAGCCACCATGTTTTATTGTCTTAGTTGTAAAGCGTGGGTTAAATTATTGGCCAGGTGGTCTTCGTACGTATTGCTGGGATGAACTAGAGTCAAATAAAACAATTTTTGATTCGTCGCTCCACAAAATATTACGCCACTTTGTACTATCCCATAAAACATGTTGCTGAGCAAAGTTTAATCGCCTTTTTACTTGCCTCTGATTTAATAGGGGAACTTTTCTTGGTCGCCTAGCTCTTAAACCTGCTTTTATCAGTCTTCTTCTAACAGTTGAACTACTTATTGTAATATTTAAATCCTTTCTTAATTGACTACAAGAAATAAATGGCATTTTAGTTGCATATGCAACTATTTTTCTGTCCTCCCTTAAAGTGGTTTTTCTTTTTTAACCTCGATTTTCGGCAAAAAGTGTTTACTTTTTTGCCTTTGCGATTATTTTTGCCGAACAGGAGAGAATTTCTTGAATAAATTTATAACTTTTACCTTGATTTAACAATGTTATAATAATTTTTCGTTTCTCTGGTGTACAGTGCCTCGCGCGACCCATTATCAATAAACTTCACAAGAAAACTTACGTTTAGTGCGCTTAACTATTTGTAAGAACTCTTACTTGATTTACACTCATGGATGAATAAACGATTAACTAGTAATGAATCAGCAATTCATAAAAAAAACAGTAGGTTTGTTCACTTTTTTTGTAACAAATAAAGTTTTACTCTAACTCTTCCATTTTTTATGTTCGTTTACATAACAATACCTTTATAACGAGTTTTAGCTTGTTTTTTAAGAGAAACATCAATAAATTTGGTTGCCACTGCTATTTTTATGCACACCACTGTAAAACTCCGGCAGTTGGGACTTTTTTATCGGAAATTTCCTCCTCCTTTTTTGCAATTTCCGCTATCTCTTATGGTTTTTAAGTTATCGTCAAAAATCGAAATAAATTTTTCGTTTTTGCAATTTTAATTGACAGAAAAAATCCTTAAAACGCCTTTCTCAGATTTGCATTCCGCGTCGAATGAGTTATCGCTCATATTTTTCTGAGCCTTGTAACTATTTTTCGCAGGAGACACACTTTTTGACTAGACTATTTTAACTGTACCAAGTTTTATTTAAATCGAAAAAATCGATGTGAAAATCTAAAAAAAATACCATTTCTCATTTTTTTCACAGCATGTATCTTAGAAATTGAGCGGTTTTGGGGCTGTATTTATATAACAATATTATCTTATTGTTGGCCAAGGAATCTTCCATTAAACGGTGGTATATGTTTTCTGAATCATTCTGTATAACATAAACTTAAATAAAGACCGGTTTATGTAAGTGTCAAAATGATTTAATTTAATAGATATCGCCATTCACAAAAAAACAAATTATACTGTAACTTCAAATATAATAATAAAAACAACAAGAATTTAAGTGTAGAATAGAATACTCGTACTATCATTTTTTAAATAAAACGATAATAAAATCGGAAAGTGTACCGTCCTATCAAGAAAAGATGTGATATAGATAAAGTCACTGTGATTTTTTGGAATAGAAATTATATTATATATATTTTTTAGGTATTTTAATTATTGAATCTGGATTATTTTATATTATTTAGGTTAAAAAATATTTAAATCAAATATAACCCCTTGTTATTGGTATTAAGTTTTAAATAAGGAGTTAAATGTTGCCTATTACATATACAGGGTTCCCTATAATGGACTACCCATTTTAATTGCTCAGTAAAATTGTTAAAACTTAATAAAACTAACATTTTATTACACTTAATGACAATTCAGTCTTTGGGATTTACTATAACATACTTAGATTTATCCAAACTTTTAAAAATTACGCCTTTTAAGTAAGTGCCATTATCTTCAAGGCACTTTTCAAGATTTAACAAGAAATTATTCATGACAGGATGAAGCAGTGGCGGCTGGTACATAAGAGCTGCAGAGCTGCAGAACCACCAAAAAAAATAGAAAATAAGCCTTAAATCTAAAATAAATAAATGTTTCTGATGTTTAAATTATTTGTGTTTAATTAAAAAAAAGTTAAACGTATTGGAACACGATATGGAAGATAAGCGACAAGTAACTTCGAACGAACCCCGAGACAAGTTACATTGAACGAACTGCGCGACATTGCTGGCCTGACGTAGTCAACAACATATCTCCACGCGCTTGACCATATAAATTTAGCAGGGCGACACAATGTGGTTCTGTGCCTTTGATTTTAATACCGTTGTTTTAACGGGAATATGTTCTGCATTTTACGCAGTGCTGAGGGATAGTGATTAGGTTTTGACGAGTTGTTCGAGCAGTTATCGGTACCGCGTTTTCTGTATAAAAAATCTAAAATTTTCGCGTACTGTTATAAGCGTTATATTTGTTTTTTCCTTGATTAATATTCATATTAGAGATGGATATTATCGATAATTTATTAAATGTTAAAAGGTTTATAAAGTACACCTACGAAGAAAAATTAAATTAAAGCAAGGTGGACGTCCTTTACCAGATATTTCCATCGAAAAAGAAGGCTCAAGTCGTGGTAAACAGTACAAAAGACAATTTAATCGTGAAGTGTACTCAAGAAACGATTGGATTTGTGGATGCAAAAAAAAATGCTCTTTTCTGTTTTCCTTGTGTACTTTTTGGCGGAGATAAATCGTGGACCCAAATTGGAGTGACAGATTTAAATCATTTGAGTCAAAAAATAAAGAAACATGAAACGTGCCGACACCATTTACATAATGTAATGGAATTTGCTTTATTAGGCACCGTAAATATAAGGGAACAACTAGATTCTGCCTACTGGGTAAATATTCAAAAATTTAACGAAGAGGTGACAAAAAATCGGTATGTTTTGTCTAAAATTATTGATTGCGTTAAATTTTGTGGAATATTTGAATTGGCACTTCGAGGACATGACGAGACGAGTGTCTCAGAAAATCCAGGAATTTTTCGTGGCCTTATTAACTTTAGTGCAGAGCTTGACAAAACTTTGGAGGAACATTTAGAAAAGTCGACAGTGTTTAAAGGGATTTCAAAAGAAATTCAAAATGACATTTTGGACTGTATTTTAGAAGTATGCCAGGAGAGAATTTTGGAAGAAATTCGTCAATCTCCAAATCTGGCAATAATTGTAGACGAAACAACTGATGTGTCCGCAAAGACGCAGTTAGTAGTAATACTTAGGTATTCACGAAATGGCGAACCTATAGAACGTTTCTGGACCTATCTAAACCCTATTGGTGTTAATGCAGAGTCCCTCACGCAAGATATTTTACAAGTTTTGAATGTAATATTACCAGACACAAAATCAACCAATAAACTAATTGCTCAAAGCTACGATGGCGCAGCCGTAATGAGTGGAAGGCATACTGGAGTCCAGGCAAGGATTAAGGAGAAATTTCCATATGCCCATTTTGTGCACTGCTATGCGCATCAATTGAATTTAATAATGTCCAAAGCTGCTTCACAAAATTCACAAGTAAGACTTTTTTTGGTAATTTGCAAGAAATACCAGCATTTTTTAGAAATTCGCCACAACGTGTAGATGTACTGACCAAACTAGTTCAAAGAAGAATTCCCCATGGTGCGCCAACTCGGTGGAATTTTAACATCCGCACTGTTAATATTGTTTTTGAACATAGGGAATCTTTAATAGAATGTATGGAGAACATAGAAGACTCTTTTACTAATCAAACTGTTTGTAGTGCCGCGTCATCTATCAGAAGAATGCTCTTAGATAAAAATTTTATTTTCTGGCTAACTTTTTTCCATCGTGTCATGCCTCATGTAGATGTTCTTTTTAACGAGCTACAAAAAATACAAACAGACCCTGTAGAAATAAACAAAAAAATTGAGACTTTTGAGCAGAATGTGATGTCACTAAGAAACTCAGTACCTGAAGTCGTTAGCCAAGCTTCTTCATTATCCACCGAGCCCTTATCTAAAATTCGTAGAAATGACAGTAAATTGGATCATCGTATTGCCGCTATAGAAATCTGCGATGTAATTTTGAACTGTGCGAAAGATCGATTTGCATTTAAAAATCATTTATCTGCGGCTACTTTATTTTATTCTAATAAATTTGGGGAATTTTGTGATAATTTTCCCGAGGAAATTTTAAATTTAACCAGACATAGATAAAGAACGTTTAAAAACTGAATTATCAGTAATTTATTCCAGAGCAGACTGTAGATCTATAAAAGGAGCAGTACCGTTTTTAAAATTTTTAATAGAAAATAATTTATCAGGGGCATTTCAAGAAACCAAAAGAATATTAGAAATTCTTATAACAATTCCAATGACGACTGCAGAGGCTGAAAGATCATTTTCTACTTTAAAACGAATCAAGAATTTTTTACGTAATTCTATGACTCAGGATCGTCTAGTGGCTCTATCAATGCTATCAATTGAAAAGGAAATGATTCGTGAAATTTCAAATTTCAATGAGAAGGTTACAGACAAGTTTTCTTCCAAAAAGGACAGAAGAATCAACTTAATTTATAAAAAATAAGCCTTTAGTCTTCGGAGACATTCTTTGTGACATTTACTTGTATAAACTGTTTTTCACTTGCTTCTCAAATCTGTGTAAGTTTATATTTATGTTATTTTTAATTCTGGTTTGTTAAATGTATATTACTAATCGTTTGCTGCTGTGCAGAACCTCTATATTTGTAACTCACGAGCCGCCACTGGGATGAAGGAATGATCTATTCACCGGACCTCTTCAGAAATTCGGACTTTAAGATCTTGGATATTTTCTGGACGAGTTGCAAAAACCTTTGACTTTAAATAGCCCCACCAAAAAAAGTCTGGTGGGGACCTTAAAAGCCAATTTAAATCCTCAAATAGCGAAATGAGTCGGCCATTTAACACTTCTCGCAAAACTCTTTTAGAATTTTTAGCGGTATATACTGTCGTTTCATCTTCTTCTATTAAGTTACTCTTTACAACTAAACATTAAATTATGTGTTCAAACCTAATGATGCTTTATTAGAAAAATGACCTTTCACAAAAAATCAATTTTTCCTAGTTTTGTGACAGGTGCCTACTTGATTAAAAATATGTTAATTCAAATCCCAAAGGCCATAGAAGATAATAATATTTAAAAAAACCTACCTACTTATCTCATATAGAATTTATTTCAATATCAAAATAGGTAGTCTCTTATGGGGAACCCTGTAGAAGAGGGTTAATTTATTTTTTGCTTTTTTTCGATTTATTTGGAATCATTTAAAGAAAAAATCAGTTAGCATTTTCCCTAGAGGAAAGTAATATTAAAAGGAGAAGTTTATCAATGTAAATGTTTCTGTTAAAACACGTCTGTACGAAAATAAAATAGAAAAAAACCAAAAAAAAGTTGTTAATTTAAAAATTTTAAATAAAACTTTATTAAATTAAAATAACTGTTATTGGGTGTTCGGTTTTTTGTGTTTCTTAGTACAGATTATTTTAGAAAACCGCGATCTAAAGGAATTTCTGCAAGAATCATGCAATTTCACCAAGGACCGCTGAGAAAAAATGAAACTGGGACGCTATCTAAACTGGTTAAAAGGTGCAGAGCTTCTTTATTATTAGCTCCTTATCGCCAGATGAAGTGCATGTTGAATGCAGTTGATAATATTTAAATAAAAAAATACAATAGTTAAAAAAAACTCGAGAACGTAACTCTGCTTTGAGATGTTTTGTAGAGAATCAAAATTGAATTTTACTTTGGAGTTCGTGCAAAAACATACTTGGGATATGTAAGTAGGGTAAGATGGTAGGGACTATGACTGCGGATGATAGCTGCCATCCAGATGACTATTAAACACGAGAACCTGCAATCTAATTTACATTTCTTTATTTGTTTTTTAAAGTAAATTAATAAATTATTATGCCTCATTTATTAATTGCATTTGTTTTCACAAAAATAAATTAAATACTTCTTTTAAAATTATTTTTGTATATCATACTTATTACGTCATCCTATTTCTTAGAATATTTCTTCGGCTATATTCTTAAAAGTAATCCGAAGAAGTTAAATTTTCTTTCAAGAAGAACCGGAAGAACCGGATGGCAGCTGGCATCCATAGTCACAGTCCCTACCATCTTGCACTACTTATGTGCTGCCATAATGCGATGCGAATTATTTTTTAATATGGTATTGTATTCCGTTTTAGTAACAACATAATTAATTTTTTTTATGAGAAATTTGCCATTTAAATTAGAAAATAGAAAAAGATAATACTAAGTACCTATAATACCAATAACTGTTATTAGGGCTTTGAAGTACCTTGCTGCTTGTGCTTAGAAATCACCCAAAAAAAATTAAGTTTGTTGCTCAACATTTTTTATTTTTCTAATCTTTTTATATGTTTTTGTCTACTATTAGGGGAGTCCAAAACTGTTTTTAAAAATTTTATTTTTTATTTTATTACTTATACTTTTTTTGGCGGCCATTTTTAGTTTGCCTCGGAACCGCTTTTTGGCTGAAAACAAGTTTTGCGTAAATGGTTATAACTCAGGTAATTTTTAAGATATCAAGACCAAATAAAAACTAAAATCACCAGAATTAAATTCTCTAGATTTTTTGTTTAACACAATACATTCTAAGTTGTACCTGGAAAAGCTCTGTGTTCAACATGCTTTTCCGAAATATTTATACCAAACAATTTAGACGATCAAATGGAAAAGGATGCAGAATTTGAACCTGACGCATATGAGGTAGGCAACGAAACCTTTTTTTTAATCAGTACCTGTTAAAAACATTCATTTTGCTGTATTTTGTTGCACTGTGAACTTAAAAAAAAATAAAATCTTACATTTATCAATAAAGTACATTTTTACTTATACTTTCTGTTAAACTTTGGGTGTAAGTAACACAATTTTTAGCCGACTTTGATGTACTATAACTCTAGAACAATACTAAATATTCACTGAAATAAAAATTTAAGTTTACTTTGCCTTTATTATTAATAAATAAAATTTATTATGCATTTTAATAACAAATTTTAAAATTTGTCTTTAAAATTAAAATTATTAACCCAATCATAATATTTTAATTATTTGTGCATATTTACAGCAAGAATAATGTATTTAATAACTTTAATATAAATTATACATTTTACATACAATTTTTTACTAAATATTTGTTAAAAACACAGACTTACCATTGAAAAACGTTACGCGCGAGACTGCTTTTTCAGCCGAATTTGATGTACTATAACTCTGGAACCAATTGAGTCTCAGTCACCAAATTTTTATCATATGTTTATGTTATAGAGGGGTAATCTCTGAATAAATTTCAGTCCCTTTTGAGATATTCGGCTTTTAAAGTTGCCAAAATACGGTTTTAATTCAGTTTTGAAAAATTATATCTCAGGAAGGACAAATTTCCCAAACTTAAAACTTTTACAGAAAGTAGTTCTATGGTAGGTCTTTACATGAAAAAAATATTAAGTGGAAGTCTTCATTCCTTATAATAACTTTTCAGCACTGAACTTTACGTTTTTAGAAAATTTAATCTTTATATTTAAACATTTTTTTCTCCACTTACCTTACAACTTAGAATGTATTGTGTTTAACCAAAAATCTAGAGAATTTAATTCTGGTGATTTTAGTTTTTATTTGGTCTTGATATCTTAAAAATTACCTGAGTTAAAACCATTTACGCAAAACTTGTTTTCAGCCAAAAAGCGGTTCCGAGGCAAACTAAAAATGGCCGCCAAAAAAAGTATCCAAAACAAAAGTCCAAAAAATTTTTAAAAACAGTTTTGGACTCCTCTAATAGTAGACAAAAACATATAAAAAAATATAAAAAAATTAGAAAAGTAAAAAATGTTGAGCAACATGGTCTGGGTGATTTCTAATGGATTGACTCTTCGTAATGATTATTTTAGAAAACCACATACCGAATTTTTGTAAAAGTTACAAAGTCAGTTATGCTGTAATAATTTTCTTTGTAAACATTTACATGATATAAGTTTAAAGTAATATAGTAACGTGACCTTTTTGGTAAAATTTTCACAAAAATAGTTTTGTACTTATCCTCTGCAAGGAAAATGCGCTCTGGTTTTTTTTGCTTAATACGATGGTTTTTTTATTTATTTTCTACCTAACTATTCATTCGTACAACAAATAATTTGTTTGTGATTCAAAAAAGAACACTAGTGTGTCTTTTAGGCCAGGAACGAAAAAAATTGCAACCTCTAAAGTGTTCATTTAGATGTTTAAGAATACTTGTTTATGTGCTGTCTTTTTTAAGGTTAGGTGGAATATTTAAAAAAATCCCTCGTAATATATTGCTTAATTTATCCTAAATAAATCGAAAAATAGCTTAAAAAACAAAAAGATATAATACTTTAAAATCAAATACAAGAAACTGCTTATAATTATACATAATAATTAAAAGTTGCGAATTTGGTCGTTCTTGTCGTTATTTTAATGAAAATTTGAAGAACGTATCATTACATACTATTAATATGTTTGTTATCAAATAGATTTTCCTGAAGGTGTTAAATAATGTAGTGCTTTCAGTAACACTAAAATCTTGGAATTTCATTGTTCTCATTTTTCAAGTGTTACACAACGTTTGGGTTAATATGTATCTCCAACCGTTTTCAAATGATAACAGAAACTATTCTTTAAAGCTAAGACTCATACAGGGTGTCCGGGAAAATATGGGAAATCTTCCCGATATAAAAAAAAACACGTAAAAAGAGTTTAAATCATATAAACTTTTTTCTATAGGACTCCTCTTCGGAGATATTGTCTCCCAAAGAGCTCCATTGGAATCAAGTTTTTTGGACATAATTTTTAAATAACCAGGTATATTTTAATGTTATTTTAATAAAATGTAATACTAAGTAAGACTCTTCAAGTTACCTATCAAAGAAAGTGTTGTGAATTACTCACAGTTGCAGGAATGGACTAGCTGTGACACTCATGACCGGGTCATCCATCGGAAATCACCAAAAAAAATATAAATGGTTGCTTGACCATGTTTAATATTTTTTATTTTTTAATATGTTGATCCTACATACCAACTAATAACAAAATGATGTTTGAAAAATTTTTATATGCCTTCGTTTACTTTCAGCAGCTGCGTTTCCAAGATGGCTGTGACTCAATTTCATCAAAATCGTCGTTTGCGGAAAGCCTTATATCCCTTGAACCATATGAGATAGACCAATAAAATAAAATCTCTGTTATACATCTTTAAATGGGCTATCACTCTATATCAAATGATTGGGAAGGTACGTTTTAGGAAGTAGGTAAAATAAAAGTATGAAGGGGATATTTCTGAGAGTTCAATTTTTTTATTTTTATTTCTACATGTCTGGAGTGTTTGTATACAAAATATTAAACTTCAGAAGACTACCCTTTCCAATATATTAAATTTTGAAATTTTAAAATTTCCGAAAAGTTCGGAGGTTAATATCTCAGATGGGGTAACTCCATAAAATCTGAAACTTTCAAAAATTAAAGTCCCTTTTGATATCTTTGAAATAAAACAACTTCTTTTTTTTAGACTTTTTTAATGTAAAGTGTATAAATTTTTAAAAATCGCAAAAAAGCTGTTATATTGCACGTTTCTTAACAGTTGTTAGAAGTAAAAAAACTGTTTCATGTACTACATTTTAACTTAAGAGCTACTTCAAACATAATTTTAAGAAAATATTGATTAATATTTACATAAATAAGCCTCAAAAAACATGTTAAACTTTTTTTATACCTTGGGTACAAACACCCAATTCAACTTTTAAAAGGTACTTATATAGCTAAGTAATAATTTTCAATATTTTTTTATAACTATTATTTTATAGCACTGTTTAAATTCCTAATAACTAATTTGGTGCCAGAATTCATTTTAGATAGATCTTTATTGGAAATTTGCTGAGACTCATGTCATAGGCTGTTTATGACATGCAGCAACATGAAAGCTTCAGACAGAAACAATCATTACTTTGTCCAGCTCAGTTTATTGTGAACTGTGATTGAGAAAGGGTGTTGAAAGATAATGATATTTTATTTTTTGAAAGTAATTTTGTGAGTTATTCAGAGGCTTTAATTAAAAATTATATTTATTGTTTAGTAATTTTATGTGATCTAGTGGTATGTTCTTTTGATAAAATGGAGTGCAGTGTTCGGTGCATTAACTAAGAATCGTGTCACAAAGAGACCTATGGTAAAGTAAAAAAGAACTTATTAGTTTTAATGACCTTGACGATAAAGCCAAACAATACTTTCATTGAGCTTGAATTCTGATAGTATAAACACTTTGTGTGAGTTTCACCTCAAAAAATATTTTCATACCACAGAACATACCACTAAACACACAAAATTACTAAACAATAAAATATAATTTTCAATTAAAGCCTCCAAAGAACTCACAAAATTTCTTTCAAAAAGTAAAATATCATTATATTACAACACCCTTTCTCAATCACAGTTCACAATAAACTGAGCTGGACAAAGTAATGCTTGTTTCTATCGAAGCTTTCATGTTGCTGCATGTCATGAACAGCCTATGACATGAGTCTCAGCAATTTCCATAAAAGTAATGCATGATAAGATCTATCTAAAATGAATTTTGGCCCCAAATTAATTATTAGGAATTTAAACAGTGCTAGGTAAGTAGGTAGGAAGGTTTAAACTGAGTGGGTATAACATCCTTCCACCGCGACCGATTGGTCTATTGTGGCTCACACCCTTTTATATTTCTCCCACCAGGTCCAGACTCCTAATAAATCTGATGATCCTGTTGGGGGAGAGATCTTTCACCTCCCCCGGCAACAAGTTCTTAAGTTAAAATGTAGTACATGACACAGTTTTTTCACTTCTAACAACTGTCAAGAAACGTGCAATATAACAGATTTTTTGCGATTTTTGAAAATTTATTAACTTTACATTAAAAAAGTCTAAAGACAAGAAGTTGTTTTATTTAAAAGGTACCAAAAGAGGCTTTAATTTTGAAAGTTTCAGATTTTATGGAGGTCCCCCATCTGAGATATTAACCTCCAAACTTTGAATTTTTCGGAAATTTCAAAATTTAATATATTGGAAAGGGTAGTCTTCTGAAGTTTAATATTTTGTATACAAACACTCCAGACATTTAAAAAAAAAAAAAATTGAACTCTCAGAAACATCCCTTCATACTTAAAAAAAATCTTAAATATGACAATTTTCACTTTCTTACGGTACATTTTTTAGATTTATTTAACCTACTTCCTAAAAAATATCTTCCCAAACATATTATACAGAATAATAGCCCATTTTAAGATGTACAACAGGGATTTTATTTTATAGGTTTATCTCACATGGTTCAAGAGATATAAGACTTTTCGCAAACGACGATTTTGATGAAAATGGGTTACCGCCATCTTGGAAACGCAGCTGCTGAAGGTAAACGAAGGTATATAAAATTTTTTCAAACACCATTTTGTTATTAGTTGGTATGTAGGATCAACACATTAAAAAATAAAAAATATTAAAAATAGTCAAGCAACCACCCATGGATGATATCCGATGGAATGACCCGACCCCCTTTTTTACGCCCTGTATTGATAAGAACTTGGGACAACGTCTTTTACAAACCCTTAACTATTGATTAAAAATAAATTGCTCTTTATTCATGTCACTAATCCTAACCGTAATTGTAAAAACGGCACCCTATCACATCAGGTATTTGGTGTATTTCAATAAAAGATACATCTTTGTTCCCACCAAAAGTTCAATCTTCAACCAACCAGAGCTGTCGCAATTACTTTTAAAAAGTAATTTAATTATCAATTAAAACTAAAAGTAATTGAATATTTTAGCAATTACTCTATTTAAATTACCACATATATTAACCACGATACACTAAAGAAATGAAATTTTTATACTAATATGCATTATACGCGCACGTCACACTATTCAAACTGCTTTTTCGGCAAGTTCAACATTAAATGACTCTAAAATAAAAATGTCTTTTTATCCTACCCCTAACATCAACAGTTTTAAAGCAGCCCGAAGTGTTTCAAGATGATTTTTTTGGCGGGCCAAAATTTCGGCAGTTTTTCCATAAAGCAAGGTAATTGAATTTTTCGTAGTAATTCAATGATTTATTAGGTAATTAAATTAATTTCTAAGTAATTTAATTACTTTATCAGTAATCTAATTACTTTCTAAGTAATTGAATTACTTTCTAAGTAATGGAATTACTTGGGATTTATAAAAATCAATTACCAATTACGATTGCATTATTCTATTAATTAATAATCCAAATACAATTACATTTTCCGGAAAGTAATTTAATTAAAGTAATCCAAATACTGAAAAGTAATTGAATACGATTTTTCAATTATTTTAATTCAATTAGCGACAGCTCTGCAACCAACTTTGTGATATGATCCATGTTGAACCCCCTTACGAAGTTTTTAACTAAAATTTACCTTTTTATTTAAGAGTCCATTCGCGCCGCGAAAATTGGATCCAATTTGGGGTTCGGGGCATAATGTTTTTCTTAAAAACGGTATAAGGTATTGATAATTTTCAAAAACTATATGAAGTTAACACTTCAATCTAGGCTATCATTAAAGATTGTTTTATATCTTGAGTAAATCACCTAAAGTTTGTTTAGAATTTAATGACTCATATTAAAATCCGTTTAATTAATTCCTTACCAAAATTGATATTATGTTAAGTGAAAATGTTACAAACGTTTCTCCAAAAACAATCGAGTAATCGAATTTGCTAATAATTAATATTTAATATAGAATAATTTGATTTTTTTACTCGACTCTACTTTCTCAACTATTGACCTCAGTTACAGAATGAGTCATAATTATTTGTACCTTTAAAACATGTGTATATTTTTATTCATTTAAGATGAAAATAGTTACAAAAGGACGTTATCTCCGGGTAGGCTTAGCAATCGGAAAAAATCGCATCGTTAAAGGTTTGAAAAACCTAAATAAAATATAATATTTTAAGCGGTTATTACAAAATTTTTGTGGTATTTGGAGTCTTGTTGTCTCCCCAACAAAGAATCTCCTGCGTCCTTTTGCCCGACTATGAAGTGTAGCGTAAATTGCAACTCTTAAAACTATTATGTATAAACAGGAAAATCAATTTTCTTTTCATATTCAATCTTACAGACAACTAGAACCTAACAAGTGTAAATAAGTGACGTTATTTTCGAAAACGAGTTTAGACTTTAGCAAAATGAAAGAGTATTAAATTTTCATTGATCAAATTACAAAGGTTTGTAAAAACTCATGAGTGTCACAGCATATCCGTCCTGCAGCTGGAGTTATTCACTACACTTCTTTGATGGTAATTTGACAGATCTTACTTGGTAAACAATCCTTTTTACAATAAAATTAGGAATTACTCTGGTTGTTCAATAATTTGTCCAAAAAACTTAATTAATTGGAGCTATTTGGAGAACCAATATTTCAAATAGAAATTATCAATAAAATAAGTTACGAGTTAACATTCTTGACATTCACCCAATTTTAGATTTCCATCGATTTTATACACGTATACAAGTGACAACAAGAAATTCCACCAATAGTTCCTATTGGCTAAAAAAAACTATGTTTTAAATTTCGGATGCAATAATTGGAAATTTTTTGGTTTATTCATGTGCTTCACTTTAAAAGATCATAAGATTTTCAAAACTGTAATTTATTTTTTGGGATCCATATTTTTAATTCGATATATATCCTATAACTACTTCTGCTTGTTTTTGAGAAAATGGCGATTAAAAATGTCTAAACTACCGCACATTATGCAGTTTTATGGGTAAACAAATAAATGTTATAAAAATTTATTATGTTTGATTTAATTTATTCTAAAGACTCTATCCGTGGAGGTCATAATAAAACTACTTCCGGCTTTACCGGAAGTGCTGCGAAAATTGACTTTTCTAATAATGTTACTTCAAAAATTTTAATGCAACACCCTGTACATTTTTTAAAATTTGGATTCTACGGGTCATTCCTGATATAAAATCTGTATTATATCCTATACCTATCTTTGATAGTTTTTGAGAAAAGGGCGATTGAAATGTTCGAGCGACCGCACATTATGCAGTTATAGGAGAAAACATTTTTTTTCTTAAAAACTAACAAAGATAGGTATAGGACTTAATACAGATTTTATATCAGGAATGACCCGTAGAATCCAAATTTAAAAAAATATACAGGGTGTTGCATTAAAATTTTTGAAGTAACATTATTAGAAAAGTTAATTTTCGCAGCACTTCCGGTAAAGCCGGAAGTAGTTTTATTATGACCACCAAAGATAGAGTCTTTAGGAAGAATTATATTAAGCATAATAAATTTTTATAACTTTTATTTGTTTTCCCATAAAACTGCATAATTTGCAGTCGTTTGGACATCTTCAATCGCCCTTTTCTCAAAAACAAGCAGAGATAGGTATAGGATATAATCTAGATTTTATATCAGAAATGATCCGTAGAATCCAAATTCGGAAAAATATACAGGGTGTTCTATTGAAAAAATCAAAGTTGATGTCGTTTCCGATTAAACCGGAAGTGATAGACACAGGTTATGATATCCAAAATCGGCATCTTATGATATAATATGTCATCCTAAAATTTTAAAGCCATATGTTTTCATTCAAGAAAATAAAGAGCTGGGTAGTGATTTCGTTTTCACCCGGTATACTACTCTTTTAATAAGTTTTTGTTGGGTTTACTCGCCAGGAAAGTTTTTATGCAATGGGACCGCTTCAGTCCTGGTCCCAAGGTAGAGCGACTTAGTTTTAATAACCCTATTGACCCCTATGAACTGACAGATCGCCTGAAATAGAAAAAAGAAAAAAAAATCCCAAAAAATCCAAAAATTTTAAACGCTTATCTACGTTTCGGTGGCAAGTGTGCCACCGTTATCGAGATTAACTTATAACAAAAATAATATATAAATTTCAATGAAATTAGTAAAAATTTTAATAAAAGTTCTAAGAATTTTTAAAACATAAATCCGTCACAAAACTATAAAACATATTTATATACTTTTCGTTGTTCACCTAAACTTGACCAATTTTTTACTGTGCAACAACGGATATTTGAAATGGCAATACTAGGCTTGCTAACTACATTCTGGGTGCTTAGAATTATTACAGCCTTTTTAAAATTTCTTTTCTTTTGTTGGATATCTTTATGAATAATTTTTTATGGCCAAAAGCAAAAATTATTCATACAACAAATTTATATAAACTTTTTTTATAAAACGATTCATGAAATCACTCCCTCAAATATTAGCACGCCTTTAAAAAGACCCTGTATTTAACTACCTTCTTAAGTAACGACAAAAATGAGTTAATTCGGACTTTGGCTTCCACTTTGCATATTGTTGCCTTGCGTATTCAATGTTTGTTAAAAACTGTTTTAGAGTCAAGAATAATTTTTTGTTAAAATTAAAGAACGGACATTATTGTTAGAGAAATAATATAAGGAAAAAATACTGATACGTTATATTGTTGCATAAATTTTATAATATATTTGTTTGTATGTAAATATTTTACTTTTAAAATTATTTTCTGTAGGTATATTGTAAATTGTAATTATGTTTAGCATAGGGAAGATGTGCATTTTATGTAAATATTAACTTGATCTGTTTTTAAGTTATTAATTTAAATAATAAAAGTTTATATTTTATAGTAAAATTTGTTTTTTTTATTTTAAACTTAAATAATAGGCCCGTTGCAGATATTTTTTATTGGATAAAAATAACTCTTTGTACTAAATAACACTTCTGCCTAATATTTTTTGCATACGAAATTTTATACCAGAGCTAGAAGCATTTAAAATTTAAATATAAAAGGTTGGCGTTAAAACGATACACGAGGGTTTATATTCAAATTGTCTTGCTGACACAGTCGTCCACTGCGGCTAAGTTCCAATATTACATTTCCGATGAAAGCGGAGTAATAAAAAATAGTCTAGGAGTTAATCCAGATAAAGGGTGATTTATTTTGGATTTCCACATAAAGAATATAAAAAACACGTAGAAGTTAAAAAATATAAAAAATGTTCATTTGCCCTTTAAGGTTAGTTTTTTACAATTATGTGTGAAAGATGATACCATGTAAATGACCGCTGCGGCTCATGTGACATGACGTAATCCGTTTGTTAAAATTTTAGACTACTTTGCGGCACAAATCAGATTCTATGACGGCTATTTCGCGTCTTATCTCCTGTTTCAGCTCAGCCAAAGAATATAAACCTCAATAAGAAGCGACATAAAGTTATATAGCATTGGTTATATGGGAAACACATTTCTGACGTCACGTGTAGACGGAATGACACTTAAACAGCTTGAGAGTACACTGAGAGAAATATCAACGGTAAAAATTCACTTTTACACGGGAAAACAATTTATATGTATAACTATACATTGCAGTCCTGGAAAATCGTCCCTTTCAAGGAGTTTTTTTGCAGTCTTTTTAGGGTTGGTTATTCTCAAAAAAGATTAGATTATTTTTGAGAAAAATTAGTTTTGGGCAAAGCGATGTTTACAGGGAATTAAATGTTGCAATTTTTCTTAAAAAAATTAATATTATGTAATTTTTGTGTGAACAGATGTAAAATAATTATAAGAAATGTTTATTTCAAAATTATAATAAACTAATAAGTAAGTGTTAATATATGGTTCTTGAGGTCTTCGAGTACCTATGCAGAATTACATTTTGTAATCCATTTTACGTCTAACTAATTTGACTGTATAACATTTTGGAAAAAAACGAATAGTATACCGTTTCTTGGTTCCGCTAATTACTCTTGATGTACATCTCCCATTTCAAAGAAAAAGAGAGAAAAAAGGTATGTGATTCTATGGGTTTCTGGGGTCAAAAATTCAGTGGAGGGATGTTTTAGCATTTCCTATATGGGTAACAACAACAAAATTTCTTAGTAAGGATATATTAATATACAATGTACAGCATGCTTTAATAAAAAGAGTGTTCCCCATTAAATTAATTAAATTTGAAAGTAGGTTTATGATTTGGAAAAAAATCTAAGTAGATATTTTGGAAAGAATAGAGTGGAAGAACTTAATAATCAAGGTGGCTCGAAACATCACTAAAATGAACAATTTTAGTTTTTTAAAGGCTAAATGCCAAGGCTAGAGCTTGAATGTTCAAGGTGAGATAAAAAATAGTGACTTTAAAAAAAAGTAGGCAAACAGTTTATTGAAATGACAAAATCTGAAAGTTACATCGACTTGTTACCGTGACTATAAATTGATTATATGTGTGATATAATTTTTAGTTTTCTTATCTTTTGACTGGTACTTTAGATCACAAATGGTATATATCATCGTATAAAATATTTTAAGCCTAATAAATTATTTTATAATGTACATTTTTGGGAAATCATTGCATGGATGAGTAAATTCTATTTTTTCCATTTCATTTAAGAGTTTATGTAAAACTTCCTGTTTTATACAAATGTCTTCAAACTTAGTTTTAAAAGCATGTTCCAAATCATAAACATATTTAATAAACAAATCGGGAGGGTGCTGCAACGCTCCATAAATCTTTTTTGTAGTGTCGTGTATCGGTATTTTTGGTTGCGCATTTTTTTCAGTAAATACTTTTTATACAGGGTGTGTCATGTAATAGTGGCCAACACTAACTTTCCTAATTTAAATGCAACGATCTGTATATTAGTCAATTTTTGGATTCTTCAGAATATTCTAGATATATTTCATGTACAATGTTCTATACCTATTTTTAACTATTTTGGAAATATAAGGTGCTTTTAGATGTATTGTGCTTACATGCTTGCCACTTTCTTGAGAGTTACTTTTTGTGCATATACCTACTAGAGGCAGCCTTGGAAACAAGCGTGCGAGAGAGAAGCAAGAATAGGTGTATAACCTCTCTCCCTCTTTCTCTTTCTTAATTTGTCGGCGGTGTATACACCCCTTCCGCCAATTAATCAGCATAAGGCGCGAGAGAAATGTTATACATCTATCTTCTTTCTCTCTCGCATGCTTGTCCGCACAGCCGAGCGGCACGGCTGCCTCTAGTAGGTATATGCACAAAAAGTAACCCTCAAGTGGCAAAGATGCAAAGGCAATAGATGCAGTAAACCTGAAAACGCTTAATATTTACGAAACAGTTGAAGATAGGTATAGGACATTGTACATAAAATATGTCTAGAATGCTTTGAAAAAACCAAAAATTGAATAATATACAGGGTCTTGCATTTAAATTAAGAAAGTTGATACTGGCCACCGTCACATGACACACCCTGTATAAACAGTTTTAGTTGAAAAAAATGCGCAATTAAAAATACCAATCGACATGTCCGAGCATTTTTTCGAATAAGCCCCATTTATTTAATATTGAATTTATTCCATTTGGCTGATCCACACTGTATATTAACAAAGAATTAACATCTAAAGATTCGCATTGTGATCTATAATTTTTACAAGTATTACAATTACTATGCACATTTAGTGATTTTTTTAAGATATCCACAAAACTGAACGAAACTAATGAAACAGCACATAAAACTCAACAAAGCACTAAACGAAACATGTAATCCCGGACTTCGAATATTGTCGCTTCTTATTGAGGTTTATATTCTTTGGCTCAGCAATTACTATGAAAGGAAGCCTTCTGAATTACTTACAGCTACAGGGATGGACTAGATGTGACACTCATGTACCCCCTTTGTACGCCCTGTATTATTAAGAACTATATTAAGAGTTATATTACTTGTTATTACTTATACTTTGCAATAAATATGGAAGCCTTTTATCCCACTCTAAAATCAGACTAGATAAAACGCGGGGCTAAATTCTGTCAAGCCAATTACGATCGACCCTTATTGATCGTCGTTTCAGTTCTGTTGGCGTCTCCATGGGGCGAAGGCGAGATAAATCAATTTTGGGCCGAACCCACAACCCTCGAAACTCCCAGATTAAAAAATTTCCACAAGTCAGTAGCTAGACAAACGTCGTCTAAAAAAGTTGCTCCTGCTAAAGTGAAAGCAGTCCTCTTGTTCCTTTTATTTTTCGTATTCTGTTTTAGAGTTGAGAAAGAATAAATTCAGTTTCTAATTTCACAAAAGTGATATATTAGTGAAATAGGTAATTATCCCTGGAAGTGCAAGTTTTTCGTTTGTTTTCTTCGTTGTAATTTAAAGCTAGAAATGTTAAATTACAGTAAAAAAATTCGACCAGTTCTAGAATAAAAAGCGGTTATTTAGAAAAAGCAGTGTATAGTCTGTCTCAAAGTATATCGTTATGGCTTTTGACGGACCATACCCCAATAAACCTTTAACGATTTTGTTTCCTATTGTTATTGGGTAAACCCATTTGTTGATAAGGGCAGGGGTGGGCCAGGTATTTCTTGAGCATTAACCATTAGGCATATAAATATTTTGGCTAATATTTTAGTGGCAGTGTTGAATAACCGTTTTTACTGTGTGTTTCGAAAAAGTTGTTTTACGAGAATATAACTATGTCGCGTCAAAATCATTTGTCATTAGATGCAAAACAGGTTGTGAAAAATGTGTATGAAACTTTAATCAGTAGAGGTCTAATTAAACAAAAAACTTTAAAAGAAACCTGTCTACTTACAAAAACTCCAAAATCATCGATAAGGGATATTATTATTAGTGAAGAATTAAACAAATGAAAAAATTGTAGTAATTTTCAATCTCACCGTATAGACAATAGTGATCAGGACCTAATAGGAAGAAAAGTATATTGTCTTTATGAAAGTGGAGTTATTCCTACCTTGGATAAACTGAAAAAGAAGCTAGACGAAGACGAAACCAATATAAATATTAGCCATGCCACCCTCCATAGAGTTGTTTGTAAAATGGGATTTAGATACCTCAAAATAGACAAAAGACAAGTAGTAATGGAATCACACAGATTACGCACTTGGAGATTTAATTACCTTCAAGATATTAAAAGATATAGGTTAGAAAACAGATCCATAATTTACCTTGATGAAACATGGTTCGATACACACGACACAGTATCCAAAGGATGGGTTGATTCCAGTCAAAACTGTCAGACGAAAGCACCTTCAAATAAAGGAAAACGCATTACCATAATATACGCTGGTTCAGAAGACAGATTTGTCCCAAACTGCTTGCTGTTGTCTGCAAAGAATATTAAGGATTCTAGCTTGGATTATCATGAGGATACAAGTGCAGAACTTTTTAAAAACTGGTTTCAAAATTATCTTTTAAAAAATAGTCCAAACAATAGTGTTATTGTCAGGGATAACGCAAGCTACCATAGCCGTCTGCTACACAAAGCACCATCTTCATCAAGTTCAAAAACTGAAATCCAGGAATTTTTGTTAGAAAATGATATTTATTTTGAATTCAGTTACAAAGAAACGCATCTTTTGAAAGTCCTAAATTCATATGCAATTAAAAAACAATATGTATGTGATAATTTGGCTAAACAGGCTGGGCATACTGTCTTACGGCTTTCTCCGTATCACTGTAAGTAAAATCAAAGATCAGAGCAGAAAATGTTACACCTACTTTAGGTCCCAGTGTTATAAATTTGATAAAAAATGTAATAAGCATACCAGTTGAGAGCTGGAAAAATTCACTACAGCACATTATAAAAACTGAGGACTCTTACATTTCTATCCAAAACAACATAAATCCTATTATAATTAATCTTAATGATGACTCTGATAGTGAAACAGAATTAGATTTAGATATTTAGATTAAAAATGTAATTATGTATAGATAATTATATAATTAAATATGTATCATATATTAAATTTTTTAAGGTAATTTTAAGATTATACTTACCTAAATAAACAATAAATTATAAATCTTTATATTACTAAAGTCCGTCCCTAATGTTCTGTCCTTTAATACCTACCGATCCGCAGTTTTATTGCTGTCGGCAGGTATAATCCATAAATAAAGGCAAGAGCTAACACGGTATACTTTGAGACAGACTATACAAAGACAAAAGTAAGTGTTAGATCTAAGAGTCAAATTTAAAGAACATTTAACCAAATCATTCGACTTAGTATTTAACCAGAATTTTTCAAAGTTTATGTGACATTTCAAAAGTAATTAAATTTTATTACTGTGTTAACCAACTTCGTGACGTTAGCGATCTAAAAATACAGTCCACTAAATTCGAAACCTTGCAATTTTTATGTGGCAAAGGCAAGCCCATAACATTATTTAATACGAATTAAAATAAGAGTCAAATTAGTAAATACCAAACAGACTTTTACTTCGTGAAGAGTTATTTGATTTTTTTTAGGATTAATTTTCTTTATAAAAGGGCATATTTTCCCCAAATTTGACATAATATCTACATAAAATAAAGTCCCTAAATATTTACCAGTAGAAAAATAAAAGTAGACAAAAATTTGCGCGGAAAGTTTGAAATTTGTTCTACAACCCTATGTAAAAATAAGTCCTGCTAGAAGGACAAATATGACTCAAAACACGTATTAAAGAACGTACTACATTGCGCCTTTTTGGTACTGCCGGCAGGACGCTGTACAATCTATCATTAACGAAACAGACATGACAAAATAACGTTTAAAATTAAACGCTATCACAGTTACTTTTAAATAACGTTACAAAACGTGCTCAAGATGTTCTTTGCTTAGTGGGACATTTTTATAATGTCCAAAATAACTGCGAAAATTTTAAGATTTGGTTTAAAAAAGGTAAACTCTATTATTATAAACTTATTTTTGTCTAAAACTGGTTTTACTTAAACAGTTTTTTTGGTGTATGGGTTATGTGGGTGTTGTTAGTTTTTTTTTACCCAGTGCTTATGTAAAAGCTTATGATAATTATTCCACTATAGCATGTTATCACTTCTTTCTTGTTGTTAATAGATGCTTTCATGCACAATTTTCTAGGGTGTGACGAGCACATGCATTGTTTATTACTATATATTATAAAAATGACCTATAATACCAATAACTTGCGGGACATTATCGTCGAGATTATTAATAAACTGTTTTTTTAAAGTAATATTAACTTTTCCCAAAAACAAAAACTGTAAAAAAATCAATATTTGATACCTTCTGTTTTTATATCCTCTTATTCTTAAATGATACTATATAGCCCAGTAAATAAGCCGGAAAATACTGTAGTAGTGTGTATACTCAAGATGGACCTGACGATGTCCATCAGAATATGGGAAATTTTATTAATGAACATATTAAAATACTACAGCCAATAACTGAATCGGATATTATTAGTTCCGCAAAAAAACTTAAAGATAAGATGACGTCGGGTCCAGATCGGGTTCCATCGTTATTGTTAGGGATTGAGTTACTTATAAATAGTACCTTTGTAAACCATCTTATTATATAATATACAACTTGTGCATTAAAACATCAACAATGCCTAAAATTATGGAAGCAAGCAAAAGTATGTCCCATTTTTAAAAATGGTGAACGCAATCAAATTAATAATTATCGACCTGTTTCCATACTTAGCAATTTTGCAAAGGTCCTTGAGTCGATTTTTATGGGCGAATTAACCTGTCAGTTTGCACATATATTGCTTTAGAACAACATGGTTTTGTAGATGGTAGATCAACTGTTTCTAATATGGCATGTTTAACGCAATTACTGTCCAAAATCTTGGACAATCAAGGACAGGTGGATGTAGTCTATACGGATTTTGCCAAGGCCTTTGAAGAATTTCGCATGGGTTTTGCTTATGTTGAGAATGTTTGGACTCGATAAGCCAACTCTGAAATTTTTCGATTCTTATTTAACCAATAGAAAGCAATTTGTGTTTTATAATGGTACAAATCAGATGAATATATTGGCAACATCGGGTGTCCCTTCAGGGTTCTAACCTAGGGCCTTTATTGTTTTTGCTTTTTATTAAAGATTTGTGTCAAGTACGTGTGAAAAGTTACTTTTTAGATGACCTTAAAGTATTTTTACCCATTAGAACAGATGATGATTGTGTACTATTACAACAACAATTAAATATTATTCAGAGGGTGGTGCGAGGAAAATAGCTCAAGTCTTAATACAGCTAATGAAAGTAATGACTTACACTCGTAAACAGCATTTTTTTCAATATCCCTATTCAATATGGGGGTGGTATTAGAGAAACTGGTTCACTAAAGGATCTGGGAGTTATATTTGATACTAAATTAAGTTTTGTGGTTCAATCAATCAGATGATTCTTGCGGCGGGTCGGACGCTTGGCTTCATTGTGCGTAATAGCTTGTACTTACGTACGTTCAAAACTTGAATATGCTTCATTAATTTGGAATCCTTACTATAATTGCCATATAAAGAATATAGATAGAATCCAGAAAAGGTTTCTAAAATATTTAAATTTTAAGGTAGAGTGTGTTTATCCAGAGCGTGGTTCAGATTACCGTGTTTTTTACAAAAATATAGTTTTGAAAGCTTAGAACTGCGGAGGGTGTGTGCCTCTATAATATTTTTGTTTAAATTTCTTTGTTCCTAGGTTAAATGCTAGAAATTATGTTACATTTATGTGTGATAGAGCTCGAACTAATGTTATGTTAAAATCGCCAATCAATTTTATGTGTTCCAGTTTCAATAGAATTTCAAATGATTGTGATATTTTTAATTGTACTCTTAATGAATTAAAACAAAGGGCCAAATGTAGTCAATGAAGGTATTTTGATTGTTGTTTATATGTATTACTTAACAAATCCTTTTTATTTATTGTATTGTTTATGTTTAATAAGTTCTAATTTTTATTTTTTATTTATATTGCTCTGTAAATGGGTACTTGTTGGGCAATAAAGCTATTATTATTTAGAAAGATCCGACATGACGTATCCCATGGCTCCGACCCCATAGGGCGTCATGCGGAAGGCCATCCGTATCGAAGACCACTCCTCGCGTCCGCTCGGTCAGTGATCTTCGGCCAAATTTATTTGCCTCAGTAAACGAAGGGACCCAAGGACAACAGATTTCTGCATTTTCATCACCAGTTGTTCGGGTGAATGTTGACATGCGGGAATACACTTCAGCTCCCCCAACACATTTTCCTTTATGCCCCCCAAAACGCCGACAATCAGGACAACCAATCGCCGTTATACTCCGGATAGAGCCTCCGAAGTTCGCCAAGTAGATCCTGATATTTGGCTCGTTTCTCCCGTTCCTTTATATCGATGTTAGTTTCCGCTGGGGCGGAGAACTCAATTACATACATAGATTTATTTCTTTATCAAGGAGAACGATATCAGGTTTACTGGCGCGAATTTGATGCGTAGTTGGGAATGCATAATTCCAATATATGTCGACAGTTGTCATTTTCCACTACTGCCTCGATATCGCCCGGAGCAAATGGCAAAATTGCCGTTTCGTCGATGCCGTAATAATGTCTGAGGTGATAATAAAGTACCCGAAGCGCATCGTTATGTCGGTGGATGTAACCACTTACAGCATGCACTGGACAAGCTGACAATAGGTGCATTAGTGTTTCGGGCTGCTGTCGACAAGCTCGACAAGCAGTATCAGGAATGTTAGAAAACTGGCTTCGATATACCAATGTGTTTATCACCCCATCCTGGCATGCTAGTAGGAAACCCTCGGTCTCAGACTTGAGCTCAGCAGATTTTAAAAACCCAAACGTCAGGTTTCGAGATAAATTGAGTCTTTCTATGTTTCGGTAAAATACTCCGTGTTGCGGCTTATTAATGGATCTTCTAAAGCATCTGTTGTTCTGCTCTTTAACTGCAGTTTTTACGGCTTAGACTCAAGTCTTACAAGTGACTGGTCGTCGTTTGGATCTAATGCAAATCTGAGACCGAATTTATCCGCTGCTCGCTCCGCTGCCTTAAATAGAAACGCTCCAACATTAGCCATTTCGTGTGCTCTACTAGTTGCATCAGTGGATCAGTACTATTGGCAACTTGACAAGCGACTCAAAACCAGCCGATCTGCATACACTCAAGCTTAAAGGCCACGACCCCCTGGTGCGCGGAAGGTAAATACGGGATGTTGATGAGCGCGGGGGATGCTACGGTGAAGATGCATTTTTCGTTGCGTGTCAGCTGGCAGCTCGCGTCCCCTTAAACTCCAAAGAGTAAAGCAATACAGGCTGCTGATTTGGTAGCAAGGACCTTATTTATTCCAGATATTCGTTCCCAAATTCTCCGTAAACGTCGCCTGTAATTGCTTCCCGGTCTTCACAGCTCTAACATCTTGAGTCCGGTTTTGGTAGATTCCTAAATATCGATAATTCTCGTTGTTTGCAGAGGGCGAAGTAGCGCGCTATCGGCAAGCTGGTAGCTTCTAAATCGTTTCCAACCGGCCTTTTTACTTAAATTTTGCACACTTGTAGGGAACTCCATTCCAACATCTCTGGTGTTTCGTGAACCACTTTAAGAGACTGTTGTAGGTCTCGCTCGCTAGTTGCGTACAGTTTTAGGTCATCCATATAAAACAGATGGGTTCCTTATGCTCACGTCTTCCAGGTGGTCCAGCAAACCGCGTGTCTTTCGAAGAGACACGGAACGGGAAGCAGCAAATACAAAATAGCAAAGGACTGAGTGATCACCTGAAATACGCCCCTTTTAAAGTTATGGGTTCGGTAATAATTTTTTGTCCTCCAGATGTTATAGAGAACTTTGATTTCAAAGTGACATCAGTCGCTCAATGCATCGGATTAGGTTAAGAGGAACCTTAAGATCTTTAAGCAGATGCAAATAACGGAGATGTTGTGTCAAACGCTTTTTGTAGTCAATCCATGCCATT
>JAHBCN010005771.1:0-52899 GCA_019359885.1 Listronotus oregonensis | reverse complement strand
TAAGTAAAAGTAGTTTGTTGGGTTAATTCCGTAGTTTTTGTTATGTTTTTATTATTTTTATATGGCCAACCAAATCTGAAAAGAAAATCATTACATTTATAGCATCAAGATTACTACTTATAGCTTACTGTCGTAGATGTTTTTTTTATTTATTGTTAAATTCCCATATCTTTAAAATTGTTAAAGATAGGCGTATTAACTTGACAATTTTTTTAAAACTCGTTGAAATATCTTTTTAAAGACGGTATAATAATACAGAATGTCCCATTTAACAAAAACTCATACTTTTATCGTACCTTGTATATCTTAAGAGATAATAAAGATCTGATTACAAATTTAAAAACCACAGAATTAACCCAACAAATAAATATTTTTATTTATTTTATGCCATAACAAATAAGAAAAGTTAAGTTGGGTGTAAATTTATAACTTTACACCAGGTACATATTTGTCTTTATTTTACTGAATATGTAAAAACAATATTTTAATAATTTTTTAGCCGTTAAAATATGTCAGAATAAATAGTTAGTTGTAAGTAATACCCAGTTTAATTTTTAACTTGGCACACCCAATATGATTGTTTTAAAAAATTTAAACATAAGAAACTCAACGAAATGTTGTAACGTAAACTGTTTTTTTCTTTTATATTTTAATCACCTTACATATGCTTGTATTGGCACACTTATTTTGGTGTATGATTTGGAACCCACATACTTCGCAGAACTTCTAAATGTATGTACTTTTAACCAAATCACTTAAATTTCCACCCCTATTTATGTTTTTCCAAAATTAATTTAAAGTAAAGTAATATAATGTGATTTTTAATAGTCTGTCTTCCAGTGACGTATCCTTAGGCAGCCCTAAATCAAAATATATCACAAGATATGACTCTAACATACTACAGTCCCAAACCATTTCCCCGATGTAAGTTTTAAATATAACTAGTTAAGGGTCCTTTAAAACTGATATTTTTGTTGGTCTTACTTCTTTTACATGTAATATAGGTTTTTTTTCGTTTTTAAGCACATGTAAAAAATATTTGTTATTTTTTTAATACTGTTTTTTCTTCTCGGAAAGCAATTTTTCAATTTTATGCGACGTTCAAGTCGACTTCCAATTAGCAAGGCGTTTTAATTTGTTTGTCCAATAACACTCCACTAACTGCCTTGAACTACGTCACTTACTTTACCAATATCCAACCCCTAATAAATCTTTTTTAACTGTCTAATGAAATTGAGAAGCAACAGCTTGTATGTTTATTTTATGACTTCCATATTTCATCATTACTTCTGGAAAGCAATCTAGTTTAAAAAGTTCATATTACTTGACTTAAGGAGGCGAAAACAGTTTTCTGTGGTTACGTTAAGTAACAGTAGGTTTCTCTCGTTACGCCTTCAATATTAAATTATTCTTTATTTTGTAGAACTTGGCCACTTATAAAAATGAACAAGAGTTGGTAGATTTTACGAAATAGCGAACATAATTGTGTCTTGGAGGCACTACAGTAAACAAATGTTTGGTGTTTTAATTTAAGATTAATTGAATACTGCATGATAACTGCATTACCACCATAGCACGACGTTTTGTCTGGCCGATTTTGGGGGTCCTCAGAGAAATATAAGGATACCCTGGGGGCGCAAAATTTTCTATGATTTTTTTATTAGTTGTCAGTGTCGTCGTCATATTATTATTATTTTTTATTGAAAAATTAATCAAATAAATAAATTACAACTGAACAATTTTATAAGAAATTTTTAATTTTGAAACCTAATTTAATTATTTTTAATATATTAAGACTAAAAAAATGTATGAATTATTAATAAAATATCAGTTTATCCTAATACCTGCAGCGAGAATGTAACTCTATACGTTTTTTTTTTTTAATATTTAGGCTGCGGATCAATTGGTATTTTATAAATTAGGGGCAGCACTACTTCTTTTTTTTTGTGCATATTATTTAATTTAATAAAAGATAAATGTTACGTTTTAGTAGACCTGCTATGCACAGTCACATGGTAATTACGACTTTATTGTTGAGAATATTTATTCCTAGTTTAATCATCCGCAAATAAGGATGTATTATTACTTTACATTTTACTTCTTTCAGTCAGATACATTCAGTTGTTTAATTTAAATTATGCCTCTTTCAAATAGTAGTCTAATATTTTTATATGAAAAAAAACATAGAATTTGATACAACTTCCATCACAAAATTATATTTTAAAGAAAAGAAGTTCTCGGTTCAAAAAAACTTTAAACCTTCAACTTGGCACTTTAATTTTATAAAATTTCCGGAATATAACCCCCGAAATTCCCGTTTTCTTTGGGGGGTATTCCATACTCCCCAAATCCCCCGGTTTGTGGAAGAGGGGGAAGGGCGCAAATGCTAAGCCCTGCCAAGGGCGCGGTCATACCTAAATACGGCCCTGACGACATCTACTTTTTTGAAACTCTAGATTCATTTAAAAATAATACGGTGCAATCATAAATAAGACAATCTCTGATAAATTTTGTGTTATTTAAGTTACCTTTATCAAACATCTTTAGATATAATATCCTTTATTATTGTGATGGGTTCGTGTCTATCAAAAAATGTCTTTTGGGTACTTTTTTAATACTGGTCATAGAGTATAGCAGCGTTTCCCAAAGTGTGTTCCGCGGAACCCTGGGGTTCCGCACGACTTCGGCAAGGATTCCGCGAAAAGAAAATGATTCTCTGAGTCCAGAATCCTGACTGGATTTTCGACTTACATATTACCGAAAAATAAGTATCGCATGCAATAAGCTGGACGCGGAGCCCGATATGAGACTGCAACTTTCATCAATAAGACGCAGTCGCAGCTCTTGGATTTTCAAAATTTTTTATCTAAAATGTGAAACATGAGATCCACACTAAATTTACCAGATGCTATTGGCCTTAAGGAGAACACTGGTAAAAAAATAAAATTTGCTAGTAAATAATCTTCTATTTGTATTTTTTTCGTAAATTTGATCAAATGTTATCGTCAAAACTCATATTTCGCTAAATTATAGATCTATGTTTTTCTCATGCCTGGGGTGTGGCGCCTCCTACAACACTTAGCATTCTTGACTCCATTCAAAGAAGAGCTGTTCGTCCTAATATTGATCCCACACATACAGAAAAGCTTTCTTCCGTTGCCCACCGACGGGCTGTAAGGTATCTGTCGCTCTTTTATAGGTATTTTTATGGATCCAAAACATTGGGTTGTTGGCACCCTTTATTTTATACTTAAAAATAATTATCAAAGAGCTGTGGTTAACGAAATTAGATTGGGACGAGGAACCACCCATAAATATTAAAATAACTTGGGAAAAAATTCTGTCGGAATGGCAAGAACTTGAAAACTTTAAAGTTCCAAGACACATAGGCGCATCGGCGCGTCAATCGGTTTCCTTTTCATTTTCAGATGCTAGTTTAAACGGATACGGGGCGGTTATATATTTACGTACGGTTATTAATAAAGAAATTAAGGTTCAACTCGTGTTGCAAAGTCAAAGGTATCCTCTGCTAAAGCCTTGACCGTTCCACGGTTGGAATTATTAGGAGCTCTTTTGCTTTCAAAGTTGGTTAGACACGTGATTGAAACTTATAATGAACGTATTCTTATTTTAAAAATCTCCGCGTTTTCGGATTCATCCACGGTTATAAGTTCGTTAAAAACGCCTTGTCTTAAAGATATTTTTTAGCGCATCGGGTTGCAAAAATAAAGAAAATATTCCGAATGTTTTATGGTATCACTTTGAAGGGGATCAAAATCCGGCGGACTGTTTATCTCGTGGCCTTACTCCGGCACAATTGATTGCACACCCTATGTGGTTATACGGACCTTACTGGTTAAAACTTATGGAGGATAAATGGCCAGAATTTTTACAAAATGTTAACTCTTGTGAAACCGAAGCGGTCGGGAATGATAATTTAGAGTTTTTATAAGTCAAAAGGAAAATGACTTTTCACCCTCTTTTAGATTTAATAGATCGGGTTTCATCTTGAGTAAAATTTTACGGATTACGGTTTGGGTCTTACGATTTTTAAAAATGATTCCAAAAATAATATAATTTTGGCGAGTGATCTTTTGAAAGCCGAAATGTGTTTAATTAAATTAGTCCAGTTAAAGCATTTTAACTCTGATGTTAAATGTTTAAACGCGTCAAAGTCGTGTTCCACTAAACTTAAAAAATTGCACCCTTTTTTGCAAGATGGTTTGCTTAGGTCGGGGTCGCTTAGCGTATTCAAAATTGGACTACCCTCAGCGACATCCTATAGTCTTACCGGCGAAAGAAACTTTCACAGTAAGGTTGATAGAATTTTATCACATAATTAATCTTCATACGGAGCTTATTTATTGAAACGATTTTGCGTCAAAAATATTGATTCTAGGCGGTCGAAATTTAATTCGGAATGTAGTTCATAAATGTAATACTTGTTTTAGGACAAACCTCAAAAAATTTAACACCCCTTATGGGTAATTTACCATCGGTTAGGTACAAGAAAGTCATGCGTTTTGGCACACGGAGTAGATTATTTCGGTCTGGTAAATGTTACCTTGGGAAGACGAAAAAACGCGACCATACATAAAGCGTACGTCTGTTTGTTTATATGTATGAGCATAAAGGCTATACATTTAGAGTTGGTTAGTTCTTTATCGACTGATCATTTTTTACAGGGTTTTAAAAGATTTATTTCAAGACGTGGTCCAGTAAAGATCCTTTATTCAGATCGGGTACAAATTTTGTAGGGCCAAAAGAATTCTTAAAGAAATTAATGAATTTTTAATAATTCTCCCCATTACACGGAAGCTTTCGAACAGAACTAGGTGCAAGGGGAATAAGTGGCGGTTTAATACCCTTCTTCACCTCACATGGGAGGGTTGTGGGAAAGCAATGTAAAGTCAGTAAAAAATCATCATATAGAGTGGTGGGAGATCAGCTTTTGACTTATGAAGAATATTCAACCGTGTTAATTCAAATTGAAGTTATTTTAAATTCAAGACCGTTGTGCGGCTTGTCTTCGGATCGATCGCGCCAGAAGCTTTAACTCCTGCACATTTTTTGACTTTAAAATCTTTACAGAGTTTTCCGGCTGAAGAGTTAGATGGTATTCCGCAAAATCGGTTAGACAGATTTCAATTAATTGAAAAAATGGTTCAGGGGTTTTGGAAACGATGGAGTTCGGAGTACTTAACGTCGTTACAAATCCCCAAAGGGGAATACCGATAAACCGAATATTAATATAGGATCGGTGGTGGTTCTGAAAACTGACAATGCACCGGCATTCCCATTGGCCTTTGGCGATTGTAAATGTCCACCCTGGAAAGGATGGCGTTATACCAATGTTCCATAAAAACTACGAAAGGGGTTTTACGACCGGTTATAAAAATTTGTCCGTTGCCCACCCAGTAATTAAGTATAAAATTTGTAATGTAGCGTTAAGGTTAGTTTAGAATAGGTGCTTTTATAAAAGAGTTGGTTTTTATTATTATTTTATTATTCTCGGGAATTTTGTTTTTTTCGATTTTGAAAAACAATTTTTCCAGGTCGGGGGTATGTTTGGGCCAAATTGTAATTTTTCTATATTTTAAGTGGCAACATTGCCTTTAAGTCGTCAGAATATTCATATCTTTTCGGAAAGGGAGATCGCCTTTAACCGCACTACCAGTAACAAGTGTTTAACGGGTTTTACACTTTTCGGGCATTTTTAGAAACTGTGGCAATTTTCGGTCTCCGATATACCGACATCCCTTAAATTCCCTATTCTTTCCTTCCTCCTTTAACTTCCAGTGTCGGGGCTAGAACAATTCTGAAGAATCACATTCAACCGATTGGTAAGTGATTTGTTTTATTGGGAATACAAATTTTATTAATTATTTTCCGCGAGCTTAAAGAAAACAAAATCCCTTTAAAGTTTTGGTATCAAGTCTACCATCGTTTTCAAAATTAAACTAAATAAAAAAAACTTTACTAAAAATAGAATAGTTTTAATAAAGAAAAAATAGTTTTGTTACAAAAACTGAAGATACCATGTGAGGATTTTTTTTTTAATTTTTAAAAAAGACCTCTTAAAAGATCTTAAATATTTATAACAAAATTAAATAAATTTTAATTAATAATAATAATAGTTAATATTTAAGTTTTAGTATATTTTTTAGATTGATCTTATCTTGAAAACGATAATAGACTTGCCATAAATTCTTTGGTAAGTTTTTTTAATGTTTAAACGGTTTTTTTTGGGTTTTAGATCACCCTTAAAAGCAAGTTGCAAGTTCGTAAAAGTCAATCGAGTCTGTGTACACACAGTTCCAACAGAAGAATTTTTGATCCCTGAAAGATGTAAAAAAAACTTGATAAAAAGTACAACCCTGTTCTTTTTCGATAAATAAAATTATAGCTTTATGAACAAATTCTTTGAGTTAAAATATCATAAGCCTCGTTATCTCTAAACCACAGTTCCGCGTACAACATAATTGCTTATATGTCAAAGTATCAAGTCTTTTAAGATTTATAAATATAGTAACAAAGATACCCAACAACTAAACATTTCAAATAACGTGATTAAAATGTTAAGCAAATAATTAGGGAAATATTGTATTTGATACTACAGACCTGGCACGTTTTACGGAGTAAGAAATAAGATCTCATGATGAGTGTTTAGCTCTCTTACCACAGTTTTCTTATATGGGGTACATTTTTTATTTTACCAGCACTACTAATATTTTAAGCCTTACAGGATCATTTAGCCGCAAAAAAGATCTGTTTTCGTTGAATACTATACAGGGTGTCCGCAAATACCATTCAAATAATTCTAGGAATGATTCTACATGTTACATTATAAAGAAAAGTTCTTATCAACATAGGTCCGCAAATGCGTCATAAGGTTGATATGGCAATTCAAATATTGCACCGAGATATAGGTTTTATTTTATATCTCTGGAACCGTTTTAGCTAGCCATCTGAATTTTGGCATATTAATTGCTTTTAATAGTAGGTACTTTTCAGCGTTTTTACTAAATTATTATTTTACTCAGGGGCGTACCGACAGGGGAGGCCTCGATTTAATTTGTTTACATTTTTAATAAACGTCATATGTTTGCCGTTTTTTTTTAGAAATTCTATTCCGCGGTATTAATGACACAAATAAGGTGTTCTTGTAGAAAACCTGCTAGGCTAGCCGTTTTTGAGAAAACACTCTCCAAAGAAAATATTTTCGCCCCAGCAAAAGAGTATTTCGGCATTTTTTTAAAGGCGTGAACAAGGACTTTTTCAATTACACCTTATGTTAAATTCATTTACCATAACTAGAGTAACTAGACATTTATATTATTTTTAACTTAGCACCGACATAAGCCTACTTTGATGTAAATATTTTAATATTATTGGGTGACCATGCCATGTACTATTTTCTTTGGAGAGTGTTTTCTTAAAAACGCCTAGCCTAACAGGTTTTTTGCAGAAGTACCTTTTTTATGTCAATTATACCGAATTAAAATTTCTAAAGAAAACAGCAAAAATATGAGTTTATTAAAAATGTGAACAAATCAAATCGAGGCCTAACCTGTCGGTACGCCCCTGATTATAATAATAATTTAGTAACAACACTGAAAAGTGCCTACTATTAAAAGCAATTTGTGTGCCAAAATTCAGGTGGCTATCTAAAACGGTTCCAGAGATATAAAATATAACCTATATCCCGGTGCAATCTTTGAGTCGTCATAGCAACCTTATGACGCATTTTCGGACCTATGTTCATATGAACTTTTCTTTGTTATTTAACATGTAGAATCACCCCTAGAATTATTTTAACGGTATTTACACCCTATATAAGCTGACAAAAATCTTTAAAAAATCCACGTGTCAATTAATGCAAACAAATGCTACTAAATAAAATCACGGTACTTTAAAGGACGTGTAAAGGATTAACAGGTGTGGAATTATGAATCTATGCGTTTTTTGATGAAAATTGCTATTTAATGTTTTTTTTTTATTATTATTAGAAAATCACATATATGACTTCCTTAAGTCCTCGTTAGATAACCCAGTTCCTTAAATATTTAAGCATGTCAGATTGGATCTTGACTGCTGCGACAATACACTGTCTAAGAACCGTTTTACATACACGAGAATTATTTCGAAAATCATTGCCATAATTGTGCCGAAAATTTACACAATAATTATTTTGTGTATTACACTCTAAATAATTTTTATTAGAATGTTAGCAGTAAAAATATGTATTAACCATGTTCTATACGTAGGTTGCTCCAAAATGTTTACAAAACAGAAGTATTTATAAAGATTTTTCAAAATACATGCCATCAGAATCTACACACTTTTGCTTACGTATAAAACAACTACCTAACATTTCTTGCCATTTATCTTTTGAAACTGAAACACATGCATTATTCCAAACATTCCTCTTCAGTTGCGAATTTTTGGCCTAAAAGGGAAAAGTCCGAAATCGCAAGGCGTTCCGGGCTATAAGGAGGAAGATTCAACTGGGTCAAAAACTCCTGAATCAAGCTTGCCCGATATGCCGGCGCGATGTCGTGGTGGAAGTGCCAAGCACTGAGACGTGACTTTGGTCGCAATTTTTTCCAGCTCATTTATAGCTTGGAGTAAACAAACGCCTGTATACCAAGCAGCGGTGACGGTCTTCTGTAAATCTAACACCACCCTTTTATGAGACCTCTTTTAGCAAAGAATACTGCGATTATTCTCTTTTTAACTGATCTTTGTTATGCTGGCTCATTTTCGAACACCCATAGTTTTGATTAAGATTTACTGGAAATGTCGATAAAATATAACCAGGTTTCATTGCCTGTGACGATTGAATCCACATTCTTTAAATGGCCAGAGACATATTTCTTCACACCAATTGACACGCGCTGCTCGCTCGCTTTCATCCGAGTAAGGGGAATCCATAAAGAACATAACTTTCTTACTTTTAAATCTTTATGCAAAATCGAATTTAAGGTAGATGCACCAATACTTAGAATCTCTTGAATCTGTCTATAAGTAATTCGATGGTAAGCTGTAATTATATTTATAAATGCGGCAATGTTTTCTTGATCTTTCATTATCATCTAAATTGAAATGAAATTATTTATACCAACGGAACATGGTAGAGACAAAAGGACACTTATCGCCGAAAATTTCAGACATTTCATCATGGCACTCTTGGTAAGATAATCCACGTTTGATGTTGTAGTAGAATATCACTCTGTAATCACGGTGACTGAGACAAGCCATTTTTACAACTTTCCGCTAATCATGCAACAAACAGCCTGAGCACAGGAATACTCTGAGTATATTTTTGGACCTGCTTGCCTCTATGCTTATTATTCAAACAAGTTCAAACTTGCTATGTTTCACATATTGCAAGACTTATGGAGCAGCTTACGTATTCTCGAGAAATTGCACAAAAATCAACCCAGAACTTTTTTCGGGGTCGGTAATGTCACTGTGAATAATTTTATAAAGTAAAAAAAAATAGCTAACTGTTACCATACCTAATAGAACAACTTTCGTTTATCTATATCTGAATAATCACAAAAATATTTTTTAGTTATTAACTCTCCACCTCTCTAGGTATGTTAAACTTATCTAACAGCTGTTTATAAGATAAGCATTTTTAAGCATGAGCATCACTTCAATTCTATCAATAGTTCTACTAAAATTTATTGTAAGTATCAAACACCCATGAATGTACTAGTACCAAAAATCCCATACAAATTTTCATCAAAATGTTGGTAATAATTTTGAATAAATTTCACTAGAATTCCTGTATGTGTAAACGGTTGAGGCATCCCATAGTGACT
The DNA here is from genome assembly GCA_019359885.1 of Listronotus oregonensis. Taxonomy (NCBI): domain Eukaryota; kingdom Metazoa; phylum Arthropoda; class Insecta; order Coleoptera; family Curculionidae; genus Listronotus; species Listronotus oregonensis. The sequence goes on along the minus strand of JAHBCN010005771.1, from coordinate 43,069 downwards.
AGTGGGACATTTGACTTCGGAATTTGACTGATAATGCACTATAATTAGTTAATCGAAACTTATACAATTGTGAAATATATCTTGAAACATAGGAAAATGACTAATAAATAACATCCTTTCAAAGAATTAACCAAATACTTTATAAGTTCTTTGTAATTATAACTTTTACGAATGTGACTAGTGGGACACTGAAAATTCCTCCTCTCTAACTACGGTGTACTTGAAGGCGAATTTCGGTTAGGCCGGCTTTACTTTTAAGTAAGCCGGTTTTTTTAACAAAGAATATATTTTATATGTTTCTGTTTTTATTAAAAACTAGAATAATAGCCTTTGTAGAAACAACAAATAAATATTAAGGCCTTTGTGATTGGTGGGACAAGTACAAAATATGTAAACGTAATTGTTTAATAAATCAGTTTTATGACTGTTTATACCTTAAAAACGTTGTAATTTATGATTTTTACTATAAATTATTTAAAATAATTAAGAAACTATAAACAAACACAACGCGAATCAAGGATCAAACGTACCAATAACAACATCTCAATAAAATTTAGTTGTTAATAACAAAAACAAAAGAAACTTGTTTTTTAAACTACCATAAAAGAAAAAAACGATGTCTTATTTGAAAAGCCTATAACTATTAATTTAGTTTTTCAAAAATATTAACATTTTCTCCGAGTTGGTAGAACATTCGTTTTCCCGAGTACTTATTTTAGGCTGAAAAAAAATTATTTAATTGAAGGCCACAAAAAAAACAAAGCTACAATCTATAGTTTTCAGACAAAATTCCGTGATATATTAACGGTGAGCCAGAGTCCCGCCAATCACATGTGACTGGTGGGACATATTTTTAAACAGTCTTAAAACTATAAAATGATACTTCGCCACATATATACAGGGTGATTCATGAGGAAATGTCAATACTTCAGGTACCTAGTCAGGGTCCAAAAATAAACAAAGTCTATAGACATATGGGTCCGCAAGACATTCTTTTCCAAAATACAGGGTGTTAAAGTTTTTATTTAATTTTTCTATTTTTTTAATAACATCTATGATATTGTAAATATTGAAGTAAAAATTGGTATCCGGGGGTTTTTTGGTATGACGGATTCCAACCTAATCTTAGGTCGGCTCTTACTTGGAGGGGATGCCACCTACACGCCTTTTTACTATTTTAAACAATCACAACTTTTTGGTACGGCCCCGTATGATAATTTTCAGTAAGTTAAATAATTGTTTTGTCATTTTAACGTCAAAAAGGTATACATGTTAAAAGTTGATCTGAGGAACCGTTTTCGAGATATTTGGATTTAAAAAAAATACGACGCATCTGATTTTATTATAGCAAAATTAAAAAAAACAAAATGTATAATTAAACAATATGCATTTTAATTTTCAATAAAATTTTTGTTTTTAAAATATGTTCAGCAAAACATAAAAAAAAAATTAAAATTATAAAAATATATAAATAAAAATTTTACACCCTGTATTTCGAAAACGTAGGATTGCGGACCCATATTTGTATGGACTTTTATGTTTATTTTTGGACCCTGACTGCGTACCGAAGTATTGAAAGTTTCTCATGAATCACCCTATATATATTGTTACTTCTAAAAGAATTTAGAAGTGATAAAGTCATATTTGTGGTTAGAAAAATAGTTTTAAATAAATTTCTTTTACGGTCTAAGCATTACTTAAACAATAAGTTTATCTCACATTTTGAAACTCATAAATAAACCGAGTATAAAAAAAATAAAAATTTGCTAGTAATTGCAAATAATTATTTTATACTAAAATTAGCCTAAGCTTTACATAAGACGTTTATTTTTTAAATTAAAAAATTTACCGCGTATTTGTAAGGCTATTTATGACGACAGATATCTAATCTCTTGATGGTTAAATTGGTTTCCTACAACATATCTGCATAAAATATGAAGGGAAACAGTTAGGTTGGGAAATTTATGAATTTATGACTACCGGTTATTTTTATTTAAGTAACAACTGAAAGTACGTAACTTTATTTTAGTACGTATATTGTAAATGAACTTAAAATAAAATTTATAAACCTGTTTAATATTAATAATAATATAATACTATTTATACTGTCCCGACAAGCACTTTATAATACTTTAAGGAAGTTTGAACCAAACTATAAAATATTTTAAAAGAAAACACATTCATTTAGGTATCCTAAAACTCCAATCCTAACCATGTAAACAGATCATAGCTATTTGATTAACTTTAAAGGAAGACTGAAAACCCGCCACCCTTGATATGTTTTTCCTATTGTAATTTTTTGGCCTATAAATACACTGGAATTCGAAGGACTTATTGAAGTATTACTGACCGCAATTTAGAAGTTTACAAATCTACCATTTAAGTTATTGTTCAATAAGTCTTGTCGTTGATAAAACAAAAAATATTTATTAGTGTAACCTTTTCGACTAGCTGTTTGTAAAAAAAAAGATCTGGTTTCTAGATTTAAAAAAAATTATCAAGACAACGCATTCTCCCATACAGCTTCAAAAACCATCGAAAAATTAGTGAATTAACAAGGTAAATAAAGTACCAATTGTTTACAACATTTTTTTTATTCTTTGGACAGTCCACGAAGGCTGAGGCCTAAGTACTAACGTACCGTGGGTGTCTTAAGTGTGGTGAGAGGGAGTTTCTTCACACAAGACTTAAATGTTTGGAGACTGGGAGGAGAAGGAAAAACTTTTGCGGGTAGCAAGTTCCATAGTCTGGGCCCAGGTCGGGGCCTCTTTAGCTGAACTGTAAAAGGATGCATAAAAGTTGCACTACGTGTTGCTCTGTTGGGAGCTGCCAGAGGAGGAATTATACTGGCCAACTCCTCTGAGGAGAAGCCGTGAAAATATCTATAGAAGAGCGACAGATCCCCCACAGCTCGACAGTGGGCAAGAGAACGAAGCCTCTCTGTTAGCGAGAGATCATTAATAAGACGAACAGCTCTTCTTTAAATGGAGTCCAGAATGTTAAGTGTTGTAGGAGACGCCATTCCCCAGGCACAAGAACAATATTCTAAAGAGGGTCTGATTTGGACACATACAGAGTATGCAGATTGGAAGAAGAAAAATATTTTTTGGCTCGAAAGAGGAATCCAAGATTTTTTGAAGCTGCTGAGGCTATGGATGTAATGTGTTTGTGCCAGTTGAGGTTATTCTTAAAAGTAACGCCGGTAAGATTAAACGACTCTCTGCCGTACATGAGCGACATTTTGCAGTCATACCGACCACAATTCTGCGGTCGCGTCTCAGCGAACTGCAGCTCATCGTAGGAATAACAATGTATGCCATACACGGGAGTCGAGCTGCAGTCGAAGTGGGCATTTGCAGTTCATACGCATACACTATTATTCCTACGATGAGCTGCAGTTCGCCGAGACGCGACCGCAGAATTGTGGTCGGTATGACTGCAAAATGTCGCTCGTGTACGGCCGCTCTTTGTTCTGCAAAACTTGGCCGCTCATATGTAACGGATGGGCACTGGCAAACTTTTTTCGCGACAACGAACAGGACTGTGTTTTGGAGACATTAAACTGAACAAGATTTTTGGCGCCCCAATCCAAGATAAGTTTGAGGTTCTGTGAGAGAGACATCCGCATTGACCTACGCTTGGTTTCCAAATCAGGCTTATTGACTGGCTTAAGAAATTAAATGTTAGAGTGGAGGGTACTATCGTCAGCAAAACTATGAATGGGATTGATTGTGGAAGAAAAAAGATCGTTAATGTGTAGAAAAACAGAGTGGGTGCCAGTACTGAGCCCTGGGGCACCCCAGCATTAATTTGATAAAAGCTGGAATAACTGATATACGTCGATTAGAAAGGAAACTGCAGAGACAAGAGCAAAGCTTAGGTGAAAGACCGTAAGAAGGAAGTTTGTTTAGAAACCCATCATGCCAGACCTGATCGAAAGTTTTGAATATGTCAAGAGCAACGATCTGGAATTCACCAAAAAATTCAAGGGACTTGTTCCGGTTGTCTGAGAAAAAGGAATTAATTAATTTTTCCATTACTTTGCATGACACAGAAAGAAGAGATATAGGTCTATGGTTAGAAGGGAGAGTCTTACATTCTTTTTTGGGGACAGGTTGCACACGTGCGGCTTTACAGCTCTCCAGAAAAATGTCCGTGTCGTAAGAGATTCGAAAGAGGCGAGTTAGGATGGGTGCAAGCTCGGGAGCACATTTTTTAAGACGATTGCTGGTATGTCATCCAGCCCAGAGGATTTTTTAGTATTAAGAGAAGAAAGAAAAAGCTTAATCTGTTTGTCTTTAAAAATGATATCGGGCATTGTATAAAGAACAGGGGCAACTGTAGGAAGAGGAAGATTAACGGGAGGATCGAGAGTAGAATTTGCAGCAAATTGTTTGGCAAATAGTTTCGCTTTTCTTTTAGTGGTAGAAACAATTTCATCTTCCTAGATTGGGGTTGGAAAAGAATTTGTGCAAATGTTTTGACCAATGTTTTTGGCAAAGGACCAGAAGGATTTACTGCCATTCGAGCAAGAAAGGACTATAACTTTTATCCGAATTTATCCGAACGGTCTTTAGCTTCTGAAATAGTTTGATTATACTGATTTTTTGCTTTGATGCTAGCCTGTCTATTTTCGGGACTAGGGTTTTGGAGAAACTTTTTATGGGCTTGAATTTTTAAAAGTTTTTCCTGTTCACCAGATATAGCTTGCTCTAACTTCTGTCGATTCTGACATCTCAGTTTTAAATAAAATGGAATTGTGCTTAAAGTCCTAGCAAAATAATACTTGGTGAACCTTCAATCAGAGGAAATTTAACTATGTATTGCACAGTAGAAACATGAACTGCCGGCTCTGTGAGTCATTCAGGGTCATATTTGCACCCCTCGCCCCTTCGTATATTAAAGGGATGTAGATGTTTTCTATATTGTAAAAATTAACTATCAAATACCACGCTCAAATAAAGCTCTTTTAAAGAAACAAAAATAATTAGTATCCTTTACATTCTGACCTAAATCCGTTTTATGAAATTATTGTTCTAAAAACAACTAGTTTTCTTTTTTGCGTAAATACTATAAATTTTTCCGTTTTTTATCTTTCCACCGTTTATCTATGCTAGGTTAGCACTTCTTTAGCATTACTTTATCAGGAAAAAATGTGGATGGATGGATAAAAGATATTGGTGTAAAGTTAGTTAGTTACTTTCTAAAGTAAGCAACTCAATACAGAAATATTTTATAACAACTTTCGAGCATATACCCATAGAGGCAGCCTTGCCGCTTGGCCGTGCGAACAAGCGTGCGAGAGAGAATGAGGGATATGTGTATAACCTTTCTCTTTTACTATAACGTGCTGATTGGTCGGTACATACTCAGCTTTGCGTCCTGATTAGTTGGCCCATTTCCCGTACTACATCAGCTCGTTGGAGCGAGAGAGAAAAACTATACACATACTCTTTTTTCTCTCTTGCAGGCTTGTTTGCACTGCCAAGCGCAACGCTGCCTCTATAGGTACATATATGCTCAAAGATAACAATTAAATTTTTAGCTTTGGTTAATTTCATTCTTTAATGCGAGATTACAATTTGTAGCCTGAATTAATTGTTATATTATAGCAAGCAGTATCATACTATATTAAGAAAGTAAAGTAAATAAGTACAAAGAACACACAAACATAATTTTACTAATTGTTGATAGTAAGGCCAGCTATTTATATAAAGCTGGTTCTTCTCATCAAGTAAACAAGATCCTGCCTCCGTGCCATCGCAATCATACACAGCCACATAAAAATATTTTGGCAGCATTAATGAGGTTTTTGCCTTTGTTTTTATCTTTAGTTTTATATCGTCCAAGTTTACAACTTAATTTAACTCATTAAAAGAAATATTAGTTTTTAAGTCTGTCCAATCGCAGTCTCTTTGAAATATTGCTTTATTATTTAAGCTCCTAATTATGCCATGCGGAAAAGGAAGTTAAAAAATATCAAAACAAGTACCTAGACCAAACACCTTTTGTACAGGATCATCCGACAAGGTCCGAAAAGGCCCATATTTGTAACTTTTCACAATGAAAAAAGATGCATAGCCATCTTGTATATTTGTAAAATCCTGAAAAATAATTTGAAACAAAAGAGATCGATATAAAACTGACATCTTCTTAATGGTACACCTTATTTTTTTATTCATTTTTGAAAGTGTTTTTTACGCGTTTAAATAAGAAGGTTCTTATACCTACTTATTTTTAGTAACAACAAAATTAATTTAATATATACAAAAAATTTGCAAAATTCCAAAACAACAAAATCAGGGTCCTAATTTTTAAAGTCTAGCGTGTATTACTACTTTTAATACATATTGGTATTAGTAAAACATAAATTTAAATAAATTCTGTTGTTACTTAAAATAAATACGAAACGCTTTGTTACTAAGCACATCGAAAAAGATGAGAAGCTATCAAGACGAACCAATAAACAATATTACTTTTTAAAAAAGTTAATTTTATATCGTATCTTTCTTGTTGAAATTCAAATAATTTTCTTAAGTATTCTTTTGGGTTCTAGGGAAAAAAATACAAGAAAGGTAACATATATGGCTCTGTGCAGTCGCCGTTAAATGGCCCTGTACAACGCCATTTTTCCTACTTAGGAGACACCCTATAACACCAGACTGCTATCGTAGAAAGTGCTGAGACAGAACACTAGGTGTTAACATTGCTTCTTTTTCTGTTTAAATTTCTAAATTGTCACATAGATTGCAGTGGGGATCTGTTGGCGTAGATTCTGTTTTTGGTTTCCTTGGACGCACACAACAAGAAATTATGGATAAAATGATTCATAACAACCCATCTTTGAGTGCGCTTTAAATCCAACAAAATAACACTTATTACCTACAATTAATTTTAGTTTTACATCATATACCAGTTTTTTTTGTTCTTACTGTTTGTTTTACTATTTGTATTCATTATTTTGTAAAGTAATATTTACAAATAAATAAACAAAAAGCTTAAAATAAAAGTTTTTCGTAGGCAACCTCAATGAGATGCTCAGCTCAAAGCTCCGAGGTCGCTAACAGCAGAAAGCTAACGTCAACCTAATGCATCATTAAGGTCCCGCACTTATAAACTTGACGTTCCCATTTCTGTTGCTGTTGATGTTCCGTTTGTTAAGTTAAACCTATGGCGTTTAATGTAACTATTTATAAACGACGTCGCCACCACTGCTTGTAGTTCAGTTGACGTTCCCGTTGTCGTTTGATTTGGTCAAATTGTGCCTTTTGGCGTTGGTCGTTTGTCGTGCTTTTTTGTATGGAAATATTTATACCGTGTGTCGAAGATGATGAAAACGAAGTGTTTTTGAAAGCGCATATCAAGTTATACATAACAGTCCTATTTGAAATTATTCTTGCGAGAGATTACAAAATAACAACATTTTTTTAATTAGTAAACTTTGTTCCATTAATAATTTGAGGTAAGGGGTTTTTGACCTTTATCATTAGATCTCGCGTATCCAAATTTTAAAATTCAAAAAAAACCGTCAATTTGACTAATACTATCGTTAGGATGCCGATTTTGTCCGCAATAACATTTTACGTTATGTGGGGTAACCTTTAACTATGCAAGGTATATTATAAGTAAGTTTTGGAATTTTGTTTGTAATTTTGAGATTTGAACATGCGTGATCGATTTACGAAATCCTCTTACCCCGAATTTTCAGCATGTATTAAAGAAACATTATTAATCTAACTAAAACAAAGTTTTAATCCAGAAAACGAAGCTAAAAAAGTGCAAAACCTGGCAAATTTTTTAAAATGCATAGATTTGCATAAAATAATTAAGCTTAAGTTACTCCAAAATTAATTATGCGATGAGGTTTTATTTTTTTGAAAACTACCCTTTATTGTAAAAATATTAAACTATAATTAAAGATTAAGTTATATAAAATATAATAATAATTAAAGAATATATTTTTATTATATTAATATATTATTTAAATATATTATAAAAAATATATATATATAATATAATAAAATATATATATTATATAATAAAAATAATATATTATCACAGTGATTTGCATAAAAATTTGGGATTGAACTTAACTTACCCTCCTTTTGAAAATCTTCATTATGCTAAAGATCGCTTTTTAATTTTTTGGGGTAAAAACTACCCCTTATTGCAAAAACTTTCAAAACTTTCATATCAAAGCTTAAGTCACATTAAATTACTACAATTTTGTTAAGGCTGCTTTATGCAGACAACTTAATATTTTATTTAACTTTTATTTAAAAAATTTATTTTAACTTTAAGAATTTCTAGACCATTTATAGAGAATATTTACATTTACCTTACGCAAGCGCAGAAACACGAAAATTTCGTTGAGTTGGTATTGATTATTAAACATTTTTTTATGTTTTAACAAGGTTTTGACTGTTTTTTGTGCTTGGTTTGTTATAATTTAGTGACTAAAACAATTAATAAAGATATCCGTATTGTCCGTTACGTAAATCGGGTTGAAGGTTAAAGTTGACATCTTGGTCTAGGCGAATTTTAAGTTTGGCTACACTGCTCGCGCATGCTCATTTTCATTATTATTTTTAATTTTTAAAAGATAAAAGTCGGCCAACCTCTTAAATAAAAGTTAAAGTTTTCTTCAAATGTGTATAAACGCGCTTATATATTGGTGTGCAATGATCTTACACTAAAGTTAAATTAAATTTAAAGTTGTTTGCACAAACCAGCCTTTAGTTACAGTTTTTTTGATAAAATGCATATTATCGAGTTTGCAAAAAACCTTTTTATTTGGTTGATTTTATCGACGAAAAACTCCGACTTTCGATCGCGAATAACTCGAAAAGTATGCATTTTACAAAAAAATGCATAGAACATTTTTTCTTGGAAATAATTTTTCTATTGATTTCTGGGGTCAAAATGTTAAAAAAATCCATCCCCGAGATGGTTTGGCAACCACCGCCAAGGTGAAGGCGCCCTTCGGCATGATGATTTTGATTCTTGGACTTGGATAACGTTTTATCTTAAATTTAAGACAAACTGTATAAATATTTATTTCTTAGAAAAGAGCCAATAATGCTAAGCAACAAGTCTCAGCATTTTTTCAAAAAAACAGTTGTTTCAGATTCTTTGAACTTATTCCAAAATAGAGACTCGCACTGTATATAAAAAGAAGAAATTAAAATACTGTATGTATTATTAGTGTTAAAAGAAAGTAAATAAAGTAATAAATAAGTTTTTTTTATTGGCTAAATCCGAATCTTGACCCATACTGACCCTCCTCTCTAACCCAATAACATCAGCAAAAGCAACAAGGAATGCAGATAAGTCTTCATGAAAAAATAACACAACATCATTATCAACGGTTGTCGCATATTTAAATATTCATTATGTTATTATTAATAGTTGTTTATTATAGCTTGAAAATTATTGCTAACGATAGAAGGCGTTTGTGTATTTTAACAAATTTTAGTGTATTTTCTGTTCTCGATAGATTAACACATGTGAAGTTCTCTGTTGTTTTATTAGTGTTCTAGGAAAGTGCCGTAATTATTAATAAAATTGACCAATTGTGTAATAAAACAGTTTTTAAATGGACGCCACTACAGAAATTATACGTAAGTGGGCAATTACTTAGTATTTTATTTTAAGATATCTCATAAATTGCATTTGGTAAGAAAACAAATATTTGATTAGGCAATGTATTATAATTTTAGGATGTAATGGGTTTTAAGAAAGTTTGTTTGCTTATTACATTCCTTGTTTCGCTTTTATTTAAAATAATATTAGCATTACGGTTTTCAAAGAAAAACCAATTAGTTAAAAATGTGCAAAAGTTTGTTGTCAGCGTAATCTGTGGTTAAAGATCAATTAACTCATTATAAATCCTTGTTTAAGAATTTTAAGTAAACATTTTAAAAATAATGGTAACATAAATGACTTTTGAAAAATTAATGTTAGACTTGTTAAATTATATATATAATATATATATATATATATATATATATATATATATATATATATATATATATATATATATATATATATATATATATATATATATATATATATATATATATATATATATATATATATATATATATATATATATATATATATATATATATATATTACTTTTGCAAAAACATAATTATTTATTATATTATAATTGAAAAATTATAAGTTAGGTTAAATATAAAAATAATTAGTTTAATTGTGCTTTAATCTATGCTTGTTTTTAATACATTTACAAAATCTTTTTATACCTATGCCAAATTAAATTTCAAGTCATAATACATTTATTATTATTTATTAATATTACTTAAAAATATGGGCAATTAAAACAACTGCAACCAAGGCCGCCGGCAAAGGGTCAGGGAGTCGACCGCCCCTGGCGCTTTAAAAATTACCTAAAATAAAATAATTCCCGTTTAAATCCTTAAATTTTACAATATCGCCTAGGAATTTGAATAAGTATGATTATTTTTAGTAATTAAATTTGTAGTATTTTTATTTGTGTGTTTAATTTATTTAATTCTGGACTAGTAGATTGACTTAAACATTTTGACCCCCTCTACATTTTTTTCTGGCGGCGGCCCTGATTGCAACAATTGCCTTCCCAAAACTTTTATATATATATATTATATTATATATATATATATATATATATATATATATATATATATATATATATATATATATATATATATATATTATATATATATATATATATATATATATATATATATATATATATATATATATATATATATATATATATATATATATATATATATATATATATATATATATATATATATATATATATATATATTATATATATATATATATATATATATATATATATATATATATATATATATATATATAATTTTGAATAAAAATGGATTTTTTTTTGTAATAAATTTTAATTATAAATATCTTTTATGTTGTTATGAAGGATTTATTCATTAAAAATATTTTTCGGCTTACTCGTAATTTAATTTGTACTTTTATTTTTAATCGAGACAATTATAAAAAAACCATTTCTACCGCGTAGAAAATAGGCAATTAAAATTGTGGTAAACACTGGTAAATTCTTCATTTATTGGTATAGATGAATAAACAATAATAATTGTTATTGTTCGCAAAATATTACTAATTGGGTAATACGACAACAAACTAGGAAAAATAGCCGTGATAATTTTGGAATCTAACCGCTAAGATACGCTAATTTATTAAACTATGACTAATTAAGGAACTGAATAAATTACTTACAACGTAAGCAGCACAACTGATAAGCACGAGTAAAGGAAATCTTTTTATTACGGTTTTTTACAAAAAATATTACTTACTAATAAATTAAGAACACCAACATCAGTGGTAATTTTATTGTTTTTGGTTCATCATATTTTCCAAATAAATTTAATATCATAGATACTACAAATTTAGAAAATAGTTTAAAAACAATTAGCCGTTTCAATGGGTAATAAAGATTTAATGTTCGTATTTAACAAAAACTCTGTCAATGCTGATCCTTTTTAGATCATGGTTGAAGCCTTTTAAAATGGTAAAAAGTGAAAAACCCCATTGAAAAAGGAAGATAAGATAACAAAAATGAAAGGAAAAATAATTTACGAGCGATTTAAGGTTGGGAAGTGGAAGGGAGTGAGTTTTTAAGGGTAAAAAACTGTTTATCTCGATGTACGGCATAACTAAAAGTCCTATGAAAAAAAAGTTAAATGGCAAAGTTGTAGGTAACAAAAAGATCTACAACTTTTGTATTTACACTTTTTTCACATAACCATAATTTTGTGAAAAGTTCAAATAACCAAGTTTTTGGTTTTTTACTTTTATCTTCTACAATTTTTTTTAACAAAATTTACCTTTTTATATCCCAAATACACTGTAGTTTTTTTGATTTAAAAATTAATTTTTTTATCTTATTTTGACCTAATATTAAAAAAGTATCATAATTATAATTTTTTAACGAAAATTCTCTCGTCAAATATCTGCTTTTTTAAAAAAGTTTGTGGGCTCTTTGTTTGTTTAAATTTCTACTTTTAGATGGTGTAAAAAAATATATGTTCTCAAGAAAAAAACAAAAACTTGATCTTTTTATTTAAAATTTGTACCATTTACATTTATTAAAATTAACACTTTATACAAAAGTAAAATTTATGTTAATTTAAAAAATTCAATCTTAATAATTAACAAAAATTTATAATATTAAAATAATCGTTCTTTGATTTTCTGAAAAATTTTACATGTAATTATTTTCCCCATGAATTGTTTTTACGTTTTTACCCTTAAAAACTTACCTTCCACTTTTGGAAGCCGTAAGTTATCTTAATGGAACTAATTTTTTGTTAAAAAACATGTATAATTAGCGGCAATGGAAGAACAATCCAATCTTGTGGGCATTACTTTTGAAAATAACCTTAATTGGCATTATCATATATTATAGCTATAGCAACGGTAACTTCGAAAAAGCTCAGAATCCTCTTTTAAGTCAAAAAGTATATTACCCCTTCTAATTTAAATACTCTGTATGTATCTCAAGTCAAGTCTTCTCTAAAATGGCATCCCACACAACTTTAAGCATTCTTAATTTTACCTAAAAAAGAGCCTTATGCGTTATTATTAGTCCCACTCTTACAGAAAAACTTCCCTTTCTTGCCCATAGATTAGCTGTAGAAAATTTTCTGCTCTCTGTTAGGCTAAATTTTCACGGCCCCTGTTCATTTATACCTAAAGTGTCACGATTGTGGAACCTGCCTCCTGCAAATATATTTCCTTTCCCCAAAACCTCCAAATCTTTAAACCCCGTGTAAATAAACTTTCTTTTACTTTACTTAAGACACCCACGGTACGTTAGTACTTAGGCTTTAGGCGTTCGTAGACTGTTCAGAAATCAAAAAAACTTAACGATGACAAAATAATAATTCAGTTAAGCAACATAGTAACAATTTAGTACTTTTTTTTCTGGGCATGCTTCGCACGGGATCATTGATGGTTTCTTGGAAAATTCGATTCCAATCTTCCTATGCAGCAATTCTTGATTCTGAGTTAAGAGTGAGATTTGGTGCTCGCTTTGGGATTTTCTCCTATACATTTTCTAGATAATTTTATATCAGGGCCCATTGGTAGCCAATCTATAGCTTCAATACCATCAGCTTTAAAGAAATAAATGATTGTTCTTCAAGTACGTGTACCAGCATTATCATGCGTTAGTATGAATTGTTCAAACCCAATGGTAAAACATGCTTTGCAAGAATATTGTGTATGTACCAGTTATTATGTATTCCATAAATTTAACTTGATAAGATCTGTGCGACTATCCCAACTAATACCACCCCATAGCATAATGGAACCATATGGTTTTAAATCTTCTAATTTTCCTTTTGACACTAACAGTGTCTTGTAATAAAAATTCATTTTTGAAATGCGGTGCTGTGTGCTTACGATTTCGTAAATATTAAATTCTCAAATATTGGTCATCTCTTGATGTTATACAAAAATAATATACTTACGGCCGAGTGATGATCGCGTTGTTAAATTTAGCAATGGACTTAGCAATTGTTAAAAGTTAACAACGGTTTAGAATGTTTAACAAAACGTCATTGTCAGTGTTATTTAATGATTTTAGTAGGCAACCTGTCAAAATCTGACATTTTGTTAAACATTCTAAACCGTTGTTAACTTTTAACAATTGCTAAGTCCATTGCTACATTTTAACAACGCGATCATCACTCGGCCGATAGGGTGTCCGGTAAGTATACAGTATATTTTTAGAAGCATTTAGGAAAGGCCAAAATAACTCCACTTTGTCAAAAAAAAATATTGTAGTACCAAAATTAAATGCCTGTCTGCAATACAAAGTAGGCATTTAAAATGGGCTGTATAATACTCTATTTTAAACTGATAACAACAGCAGCAACTGAATATCTCTAAAATTGCAATTAACTTTACAAAATTTGTTAGAAATTGACCCTTTTAACATGACGAGAACTGTCTATCCACATTTATAAAATAAAATATTTTTTTGTTAAAACCTTAGGGCGTTATAATTTAAAAGTTATTATATATAATTATTAAGTTGTAAGTTAAACATATTTTTATAAAAACTTTCTCATCCACGCAGTCCGCCTGTGAAATTTATTGCAATATTAAAAAAAAAACATCCTGTATACCTTGTGTAAGTATGTGTACATAAAGTATGGAAGAAATTCATTATTTGCTAAAAAAATGAAAATTTCCTTGAAAACGTAAATTATAATTTAAAATTGGACATTTTTTGACATAAAATATAAATATACGGGGTGACTCATGTAGTACATAATATGACGTCATCGATAGGTTTTTCAAATCAAAACCCCCATATTTTATTGGAGATTTATAGTCTCCAAGAAGAGCTGATTTTAAAAACATAAAACACTTACGGTTTTAGATGGCAGTTTCGTGGTTACAGGGTGGTAAAGAAATGTATACATAATGCATAGAACAAATTCATTATTTTTTAAAACAAAGAAACATTAACAATTTTCTTGAACACCTAAATAATAATTTTGTAGTGCGCATTTTTTACATAAAATAAAAATATACAAGCTGTCTTGTATAGTAAATATGATATCTTCTACGATTTTTAAAAATTAAAACACCCATATTTTATTGCAGATTTATAACCTCCTGATTTTAAAAATAAGAAGTTCTTATGACTTTAATTGCCAGTTTTGTAGGTATGGGGTTTAATTTTTTTGCTTTTTTTCTTAATTTTGTATAAGTGGAAAGAAATCGCTCTTTATAATATGCCTTGCAACTATGGTAATGCTTGTTATGGTGGCACAATAATATTTTTTGTCAAGTTTTTGAGTAATATTATTAAATTGCTAATGCATTTATCTACTTCGTAAAGAATAGAAATCATTATGTATGTACACAAATCTTTAACACCCCGTAACTTCGAAACTGCTGCCCAAAGCCAGAAAGTATTTTGTGTTTTTAAAATCGGCTCTTCTTGGAGATTATAAATCTGCACTAAAGTATGGTAGTTTTTATTTGAAAAAATCATCGACGACGTCATATCTACTACATGAGTCACCCTGTATATTTATATTTTATGTCAAAAAATGGGCAATTTAAAATTATTATTTACGTGTCCGAGGAAATTTTCTTTTTTTTGGTTTAGCAAATTATAAATTTGTTCCATACTTTATATACACACTGTATAATATTCCAGTGACGTCAAAACATATTACACACCGTGTATATAACATTTTTCACCTACGAAACTACCTAATCAGTTAAAAGTTTAAAAAGCTTATTTGCATGCTACAAGTTATTTTGTGAATTTATAAAAATAATAAAAACCGGTTTTCCTACCAAAATTTAACTTCTGCTGGTTATGGTCAGGGACAGTTATTTTACTAAAAGTATAATATGTTCTAAATTTTTAAATTTTATATTTAATAATACAAGATTTAGGTAGTAATACGTAGAGATGATAAATAAAATAAATAAATTATGCATACGTCGTCAAAAGTATAAATTATTTTTCAAGGTAAAGGTTCAAATTGTGGTTCTTTTATTTAGGGTTCTTTTGCTTACGCAAATGTCTGAGATCATTCTTATTTAAAAATTCTTGCCTCACGAAAAAAAGTATTTAATACGGACCGAACTTTGCCCTGTGCGAGTATATCATCTTGTTTCACACCTGCAATGTCCAGAATGTGTAATAAAATAGCAAAATAATATATGTATTTTTAGTAAAGTATTTAAATGATTTTATACACATTTATTTAAATCAAAAGATAAAAGTAGTAATAAAATAAATATTTGTATTCTGTATATACATAAATGCGTAAAAATTAGATAGATAATTATAATATTTCACACTACTGCTATTTTTAACTTAGTTTAATGACGTCTGTTATATATTTTTGTCTATTATAGATAAGTAGTAGATCTAACAAAAACATTAAACATGTAAAAAAGGGGAGACATGAATATTTAAAAAAATGTTTCTCCAAAAAAGATTTTTAACTCTACCATACCCCTAATTGATTCGGATCTACATACTGAAAAACAGTCATATTTTAAATTATTTTGACGCTTTAAATACATCAAAAAGAAAAAACTTTAAAATAGAATGGTGATTCTTTTAAAAATTTTGCAATAATTGGTTGCGTTTACATATTGCATAATATACGTCGATATGGCGATATCACAAACTAGATTTTTTTAAAATGAATCTACAATTTTACAAAGGTTCTTGCCTCCATTTTTATTATTATAAAATACTTAAGGTAATAGGGTCACAAATAACACAAAATATTTAAAGATATTAAAGGTAGCTTCAAATATAGGTAAAATTATGACAACTTTTAAGTTACTAGATACATCTTAAAAACAATCAAAACACCAAAATTATTTATATGTATTTTTTAAATTACGTCAATAAATAAATTAAATGTTACTGATTTGTTTAAAATCAACGCAATCGTGTAAAATTTTACTTATTTTTTTATTGTTAATATTTAATGTAGACATATTATAATAGAAATATTTGTATTGGGAAACCGCGTCCTTAAGACGAATACTGATTAAAATACTTTACTGTTAATAAAATATGTACGTGACTACTATCACAAAATAACATAAAATATAATTTAAAAGCTTTGATTTAGGATTACGAGAAAAAAAACCAAATTGCTTACAAATTATTATTATTTCCCAATACCCGCCGTACTTACTATATTTTATATTTAGACCAAAATTACTTAAAGTATAAATTTTTAAACGCGTACACTTAGAATAAAGCATGCTTCTATTTCACTTTTATATTTAAAATGGTACACTCTTTGAATTTGACAAGAAAATACTTTGCTACCAATACTAATAAAACACTAAAACTTTAACCTAATTAACCAATTACGGTTAAGTAGAGTTGTAAAAACTCCGTATGTTAGAAATAAAATAATTTGTACTAATCAAAATATTGATATAGAAAAAAGAATAACTGGATATTTTGATTTAAAACACTTTTTTTAATTATAAATATTTGCTTTCTTGAATTTAAACGAGCACATTTCGAACAAAGTCACAATAAACCTATTACAAACAGGGCCGCATTTAGGCGGTGGTAAGATGGCGCCGCCAAGGAAGCAGCTACACGGGGGGCGCAAAATCAGCCATGAAAAATATTTTTGTTTTAATCCGTTATAAGTACCGTAGTCATATTATTATTATTTTTTATTGAGAAATTTATTAAATGCATTTTATATAAGTTCTTAATCCAATATTTTGTTGCATATTATTTAATTTATAAAAGTATTAATGTTTGTAAGTACGATTTTGTTAATGAGAAAATGTATTCTAAGTATAATCATTCGCAAATAAAAACGTACCTATAGTTAATTTACATTTTACTTTTTTCGGTCAGATACAGTTTCTTTTTTGTAAATCATATCTTTTTCAAATAGTAGGCTAATATTTACATATAGAGAAAATATAGAATTTGACACAAATTCCACCACAAAGTTGGTTGTTTAAAGAAACGAAATTCTCGGATCAAAAAACTATAAACCTACGACTTTGCGCTTTAATTTTGTAAACTTTCTGAGGAATAACTCCTCGCCCTCCCTCTTCGTTCAGGGGTATTCCATACTTCCCAAATCCCCCGGTGTGTGGGGGGGGCGCAAATGTTAAGTCCCGCCAAGAGCGAGGCCATACCTAGATACGGCCCTGACTACAAATATATTTTATCATACTTTTCTGGCTTATTAAGGCTTATAAGTAAAGGTTTTAAAATATAATTCATTATTAGATCTCAAAAAGAACACAACCATACATTATAAACAAAAACACAAAAAATATAATTTCTAAAACCACTAGGAATGCAATGAATTTTATATAGATATTTACCATTGTTATATTTATACCATCACCAAAAGGGCTAAAAAGATATAAAGTATACACCAAAATATTTAATTTAAAAATTTCTTTATATGATTCATTAAAAAAAAACAAAATTAACTAGAACTCTTTTAATCTTTTAGCAGGAAAAACTTTTTCGAAATAGCGTAAAATAAGAAAGTGCTTTTTTATATTACAGGTAGCCTTAAAATTGCTTAACTTAACAGTTTTTAAATTTGTCTAAAAATAATAAATTTACCTATCACAAGTAATTAATCTGACATTTATGATAATATTTTACAATGTTAAAAAAAAACTGTCCAAAAATATTTTTAATATTTAAACATAAATTTCAATAATACAAGTTGTAATTATTTTTTGGTTTTTACACTGTTTTTTACCATCTTTAATTCTGTAATGGATTTTTTTACTTATTTACCCTACTAAAAGCATTTTTCAGGTAGGCGAGCGCGGCCTATTTCGGCCCGGGTAATCAGGTATGGAGCATAAACTTCGCCCATCTTGGCCCGAACCTAATTGTGACGTGATTTTAAACTACCCATCTTGGCCCAAACATACATTAATTTATTTAAATATGTTACCAACCCTAGTAGTGCGTATTTTATAATATTATGACGGAGTACATAAATTCTGACGCAGAATAAAAAGCATTAACTAACTAAAACTAACCAGAACATTTTTTGGTTTAGGTTCGTGTGAATGCCGTTGATTCATAGAAGTTATTTTTTATCAGAAAAATCTCCGGGAGTTCTTAAATAAGCACTACATTTATCTTTAATACACCCACGCTACTCTTTGTGTCTCCCAAAATCAAATGTCGATGGTGCTCTATGAATTTAAATTAAATTAATACTATAGTAGTATTTACCACGTTGACTATAAATTTTTCTAAATTCAGCAGAATTTATCATCTTAATTTTGTCTCGGATTTAATGTACTGGTTGGATATCAAAATAGAACTTTTTTTAACCATTATTGCATAGATATTAACTACAATACACTTTTTTCCATTAGATGAAAGACTATTAAAAAATAACATAAGTGTTAGTTATGTCGCAAACAAGCTTAAACATAACCAGGTCCTGGCTGGATTCACAGGACTCCACCTGCAAGAGGATCAAATATGTAATAGTTTTTAAATATTGCGTCAAAAAATTTAAAACATATCTTCAACTTATGATTTGTTGTGCAAAATATAAACCCATAATACTATTAGTCCAGTAAATGAAGGGACAAAGCTGTAAATAAATCTGTAGTTTTCCCTTGTGGCGCAATTCTTAGGTCTTTGGGGATGCTTTCGAGCGAAAAAAAGTTTATCAACATTAACAGGTAGAAAAGAGCTAAAAATAGCCTCTCAAGGCCCGAAAAATGGGTTTCCCGCTAATATCTGCCAAAATATGCAAATTGGAGAATTTTTGTTTTAACGAAAAATGAAGACAGCCTTGTAATCTACAAAAATGGTCATTATAGTTTTTTTCAAAAAATCGATAGTTTTCGAGATAACGGGACCCAAAAGTCCACTTATTTCAGCTGCCACTCTACCGCTAGAATGCCGCTATCTCGATGGATTCACTTATAAGCGGGCAGACGAATTGTTTCATTACTCGGGCAATAATGTACATTTTTTAATTATTTTAAAGTTCATCGGAATGGCAAAACCCTATCATTGCATATGAGTTTGGGTCCATTCTGATTTTTTTAGAATATTTAAAAAAGCGGTCAAAGTTTTTTTCACAATATTTTGAGAGTATCTCAATAATTTACTGTTTTTTTTTGAAAAAATAGTTGATTATTATATTTACATTTCTTTTTTATAGTGAGATCTTAGCAAGTGATCAATGATCCTAGAAAATTTCCTTCACCATATTTTTTGCGTTTTGATAAAAAAAATCTTTCCAGTGTGGAATGTTATGGATTTTTCGACGGCCGTTTTTTAGAAAAATAGTGGTGTTGCGAAAAAATGGTAAGAACAATTTTTGTAGATTTCGGGGTGATCTTCATTTTTTGTCTAAACAAAAATTCCCTAATTCGCATATTTTGGCAGATATTTACGGGAAACTCATTTTCGAGACTTTGGGGGGTCATTTTCAGCGGGTTACCACGTCGGCATCGCGATAAACTTTTTCTCGCTCGAAAGCATCCGCAAAGAGCTAAGCATTGCGCTACAAATGAAAACTGTACAGATTTATTTACAGCTTTGGGTACTTTCAAGTCTTCAGGTACTGGACTATATAACAACATAATTTTATGAACATGCAAATGCATCCTGCTCCACTTTTCAGAATCAGATCGTAATCTTACGTCAAAGTCTTGACATTGCTAACAGACATCAGTAATGTGTGTTTGGCTTATGTTGTCGCCGACATCATCCATATCATAACAAATGGAAGCTTAAATTGTTTTGACAAGCAGTAACTGTTTCAATAATAATAAACAAAATCCGCCTTCAATGCTATAATTATACTGTATATCACAACTTTTAATGTGCGTAGTTTATAAAAACTTGTTAAGGATAACATAATAAAGCTCAGCTTTTACCAAAATAAATGTATTTGATTGTAGATATAAACAGTTTTGGGAGCACCCACGCTACTTACTAGGTGTTTTTCTTAATCGATAATGACTCGACTATAGTATATGTAAAAAAAATTATTGTCTTAGTCCCATGTTTTAAAATCCACCCAATTCGCAAAACAGTCAATTTTTTCAAATGAAATTGCATTGAGAAATTATTATTCAAAAACTATTAAACCGATTTTAACGAAATTTGGCACGATGTTTTACTACATCATGAAGTTCTATCTGGTCGAATAAGGCACCCTTAGGGAAATATAAAGGGTCCAAAAATACAAAAAAATCTACGTTTTTTTTTTTTTTTGTTTATTGCTATTTTACAACAAGGGTACTGCGTTTTGCGATTTCTAACTAATACTATTTTATAGGAAATGTAAAAACGAAACTTCTCTTCGACCAAAACTACTTAGTTATGAGCAAATAAAGTAAAAAACTTGATTCTTTTCGATTTTATCCACATTTTGATTATTTAACAAATAATGTAAAGCATATCTCTCTCTATTCTTGTTACATACATTTTTCTATATGGTTTTTAGTAAAAACATGTCTGTGTCAGACATTCAACCAAAAAATGTAATTCTTGACCTTCTATATTTTTAAATATTTTCACTAGTAATACCATTAAAAGTCAAATTATTTTCGAAAATTTTTTGGAGCTAACGAATATTTTGAAAATTATTTGTGAGCAAGAAGGAATTTTCTGGCATATTTTGATTGGGTAGGAAAATTTTACACCAATAATTATTGACGTTTATAATAAAAAAATATTGATAGCGAAGCAATAAAAAAATATTTCTACCAATTTTAGTTACATAGAAGCATCAGTTTCGGATGTAATATATCTTATATTACTTTCGAATACTGAGTTTTCTTTACAAAAAACGGTAGAAAATGTTATTTTAGCAATAAGTCTACCGAGGGTCTACGTATACTTTATAACATTTAAGTTTTAAGGACGGTCCATATTTTTTTTCTACCAATTTTAGTTACATAGAAGCATCAGTTTCGGATGTAATATATCTTATATGACTTTCGAATACTAAGTTTTCTTTACTAAAAACGGTAGAAAATGTTATTTTAGCAATAAGTCTACCAAGGGTCTACGTATACTTTTTAACATTTAAGCTTTAAGGACGGTCCAAATTTTTTTGCTACCAATTTTAGTTACATAGAAGCATCAGTTTCGGATGTAATATATCTTATACTTCTTTCGAATACTTAGTTTACTTCCTAAAACCGGTAGAAAATTTTATTTCAGCAATAAGTGTACCAAGGGTCTACGTATACTTTATAACATTTAAGCTTTAAGAATGGTCCAATTTTAGTCCATAGAAGCATCAGTTTTGGATGTAATATATCTTACATTACTTTCGAATATTGAGTTTACTTTACTTAAACTGGTAGAAAATTTTATTTCAAACTTTTTTTTACCAATTTTAGTTACATAGAAACACCAGATTCGTATGTAATATAAGTAGGAAAAGGAGGAAATAGAAAAAGAATTTAAGATACATTTAGAAATTGTTGCGAAATTGTTTGTCTCTAAGAAGAAAATAAATTACAATATACTTATTGTAAATATGTTCTATAGTTTTGTGGCGGATTCATGTTTCACTTTGTTTTATTTGGGATACTGACCTTACTGCTTTTTGGAAAATGGGACCCTTTTGGTCCGGGTGGGTCAGCCCGACCCTGTCCAGCCCTATTGACCCCTATTAACTTGCAGATCGCCTGCAACAAAAAAGAAAAAAACCCCCCAAAAAACCTAAAAAATTACTTATAACAAAACTTCCTAAAAAGTAAAAAAAACTATTAGAATTTCCTAAGTTTTTAGACCAAAAATTTCTTAAAATTTAGTTTAGTTTAAAATGTTTTGTTTTAGTTTCTGTCTTGACAACGGTGGCCGACTTGCCACCGAAACGTAGACTACTATTTGTGATTTTTTTTTTGGGTTTTTAGGGGGTTTTCTTCTTTTTTGTTGCAGGCGATATGCTGTTATGTTTATAGAGGTCAATAGGGCTGGACAGGGTCAGCCCGTATACCCCGGGACCCGGACCAAAAGGATCCAATTTTCCAAAAAGTAGTAAGGCGAGTATTCCAAATAAAACAACCGGAAATATACTTATTGTTTAATTTTATTTATTTCCGAGCTTTTTTTTAAATAATATAATATAAATAAATTTAACAAAATACGTTTTATAAAGTTGTGTATTGTCAATTGTCACGTTTTTTATGTCAAAAATTTTTTATTATAACACTCTCCAGGGTACCCCAGGAAGAGAAAATTTGGTTACCATGGCAACGTTAAGAAATGCTGTCATTGGTCGAAAAATGTTGGTGTGAAATTTTCAATAAAATTTTGCATGTAAGTGCTTTTAATCAAGATACAAATAAAGAGAACATAATTTACATTTTGACTCGTCAGAGTCTCTCAAAAATAAAATTTATTTTTTGCATATCCTTTTTTTATCTGGGAGCAGAAATGTTTAAATTATAAGTTTTAATGCACCTTTTGTGTTTTAAGTGAAGTAACAGGCAGTTTAGTAACGGGGGATGACACAGAGATTTAATTTGGGAAGGAATGACTTCTGCATGCAGCAGGAAATTACTGCCACGTTTTTACTATCAATGCCAAATCGGCATCTTATGTTCACCGTATCATGCTTTTCTAAAGCCCAAATAAACATTTAGGCTAGTTGATATTTCAAAATATTCTTTGACTTACTCTAGACATGCAAGGTCCCAAACTGTTCTGAAGAATATGTATTCTTGAGTTCCACAACGTTAACTGCGTATGGAAGATGGCTTTAAAAATTACCCAAAAACAGCCTTACCGTACTATTAAGGTGCGGCGCATTCAGCAGTCGTTTTCCAAAAAAAACTTTGTTACTTTCAAAACGTACGCTTACTTTTTAAAAAACAAAATGGACCATCTATAGTTAAAGGAGCGGACAAGGCAGAAGGAAGTTCGGGAAGTAATGTTAAACAAGGATAGCTTTTTAAATCACTTTGATTACTAATGGGTGTAGCAGGAAATATATCAATATATCAATAGATATATTTTTGATTTTAGTTTATCTAGTCCGCGCAATACAAGTAAATATTATGTAAATTTAGAAATAACATGGACCTCAGTAGCGACCATATCATTATTCAATTACTTAATTATAGAGATACGCATGGCTAGTTTTAGTTTCTTAACGTCATCGACAGGCAATTAATTACCTTCCAAATATTAGTGCATAACTATTAAATTGATAGAGAGAGTTTGCGTCATGTAGGTAGGCTGTTTTTATAAAAAAGTGAATATAAATGACTGTTTATACAGGATGTATAAAAATAGGCGGTAATCATATTGAACCTCTTCGACAACCATTGCCGGGGTAATCCTATTTAAATATGGTATTTTTTTATTCGCGTAGCCCACTGACAATCTATCTTATTTACAGTAAGAAAGTTTCAAAAAGCTTTTTTTTACAAACGTCAGTAAAAGTTTGATTTTTAATGCATGCTCTCAGTGTCTTAAATGTCACGTTATTACACTGGTGTTAAAAGTTATTACTTTAAGCACTTATGCTAAGAGTAATTTACTTTTACCACAGATAAGAAATTGCAGAAACGTAATACTTTAATCAAAATAAATTATTTATTTAATTAAAATTTTTTATTCAACAAGGGCTTCATGGCCAATCTCATTGGTGGTTGTTACACAATTTACTTCGGTAAGATATGTATCCGGGCAGGAAGCAATGTCATCCACCAAAGTTTCGGACAAAATTTGAACAGCAATTTTTTTTCTCTTGTAGCGAGTCTTCTATATAACCCACTACTACTGAATTGAACTTCCATCCACTTCCATCTCTTATAGTAGTACACCAGAGTCCGCCAATAAACTAGCTGAGGAACGTCGGAAGCTATGTCCAGTGTAAAGATGGGAATCAGGCAAATTTAGAAATTCAGCTATTTGGGCAGGCATTTTACCAAATGTGTTGATTCCAGACGACAGACGACAGGCTCCAAATACACCAAAAATTGCGGCTACTTTTTGCATAAGATATATTTCATCCGGGGCTTCTGCGAAAAATTTTTCCATTTGTTTTCTTATTAATATATTAGACTTTTTCAGTCGATATGCTTCACCTTTTCTTTTTTTAAAGGCAACTAGCTTATAATATCTGCATATGTCCTGATTATTTATGTTTATGAACGCCTTTAACATGAAGTAATTTGACCAGAGCGTAGACGATTTTCATATTTTGGAATTTTCTTCAAAGTACGCAAGAAGCACTTTTTCACTGGCATTCTCGCCACTAACATTTTTCTAATGACACCATTTTAAGAAACAATCGTATGTAAATTCGTATTGGTGCTTTGACTTACTAGGCAATAATTCAAAAGTAGCTTTATTAGCAGCTTCTTCGATTTTCACCGGAAGAAATTCATTTCCTTGATCACTTTCCATCGAACAAGAATTCGCAATTATTTGACGTTACTTGTCAACAAATACAAATCAACAAATTCGATTTTTTTATCTTTACCAACTTATTTTATAGGTAAATTAGATGAAATTAGATTTTAAAAATAATAATAATGTCGACGATAAAAAAAATCATTAATTTAGACTTTTAATGGTGTTTCTAGAAAAAAAAGTGTAGGATATACGTGCCAAACTTGATTTTATTGTGTTTGAAGGCATGGAACACTCTGCCTTCGGCGTCTTGTTCCAAACTTCCCTTCTCACAAAGTTAAATATCACTTGTAGCACTTATATTATAAATAACTATTTTTAAAGATATTATAGAACATTTATACACATACCATCATATACAATGTATATGAAGATATAAAATTTAAATTCGTGTGTTATCATCCCAGTAAGCCGTGAAACAATTACGGCCGAGTGATGATCGCGTTGTTAAATTTATCAATGGACTTAGCAATTGTTAAAAGTTAACAACGATTTAGAATGTTTAACAAAACGTCATTGTCAGTGTTATTCAAGGATTTTAGTAGGCAACCTGTCAAAATCTGACATTTTGTTAAACATTCTAAACCGTTGTTAACTTTTAACAATTGCTTAGAACTTAGAAAAGAGTTTTTTAATAGTGATAAGTGACAAATGCTATTTTACTATTAAACTCATTTCGATGTCCATATTTCCAAAATTATTAAAGTTGTACATATCGAGCGTCTTTAAAAGATCGTTTTTTCGCATTCTGAAATCGTAAAGGGAGTAAAAATGCTACTAATATGCTAATTTAAACAACTCTTTATATGACTAAGCCCGAAAATAATGTGACACTATATTTAAATGTTACCTCGATAGTAAGATCCCCATATATATTTTTGTTTTAATATAAATAAAATTCTTACGCTTATTTATTTCACCCGGTAATTGTTGTGATATTAAAAAACTCTTCCTTTACCACTGGATTAACAACTAGACCGTTTTTAGCAATTTCAAATCAAAAACAAAATAGAACATTTAGACACTAATAAAACGTTCCACTGAATGTAATTAATGTGTTACAAAAACTTTAATGGGTTTACAAAATGGTTTTTAATTAACAAAACAAATGACTTCGAAGCACCGTATTAAATGACTTTATATATGCAGATATGCTTTAATTTTGACACTAAGTAAATTAAAAAAAGTTAAATATAAACACCTGATGGACGTAAGTTATTATGTTCCTAATTGATAGTTCAAGGTGGTTTTGTGTTTTAAATTAGATGCATCTGATAATGGTGTCTAATAATTAATACTTAATATTTAGAACCCAAAGCTTTTTACGGCTTTTTTTAGTCTTTAAATGGATCTATTTTTATTATTAAATTTTTAAAATAAATAAGTTACTACAAATGTACAAATTCAAAAATTACATTGGCCAAATGGTACTGGTAGCAGAACATAACGGAATAGTCTTTTGACGAAAAGTCAATATGATAAACAAAATTTACCGAAAAAAATCTGTAAGAGCCATAGAGCGAAATCAAATCTAACAGGAGGAGGAGAAGGAAAAACTTCTGCAGGCAGCAGTTCCATAGTCTTGACACTCTAGGGATAAAGGAACGAAGAAAGCGGGAAGTTCGGGGCCTCTCTAACTTAACTGTAAAAAGATGCATAAAAGTTGCACTACGTGTTGCTCTGTTGGGAATTGCCAGAGAAGGAATAATACTGGCCAACTCCTCTGAGCAGAAGCCGTAAAAATTACTATAGAAGAGCGACAGATCCCCTACAGCTCGACGGTGGGCAAGAAGAGAAAGCCTTTCTGTGAGCGTTGGATCATTAATAAGACGAAAGGCTTTTCTTTGAATGGAGACCAGATTGCTAAATGGTGGCGCCATTCCCCAGACATGGGAACAATATTCTAAATATGGTCTAATTTGGGATACATACAGAGTGTACAAATTGGAAGAAGAGAAATATTTTCTGGCTCAAAAGAGGAATTGAAGCTGCCGAGGCTATGGATGTAATGTGTTTGTGCCAGTTGAGGTTATTTTCAAAAGTAGCGCCGACAAGATTAAACGACTCTTTGTTCTGCAGAACTTGGCCGCTCATATGTAAGGGATGAACATTGGCAGACTTTTTTGTGACAGCGAACATGACTGTGTTTTTGAGGCATTAAACTGAACAAGATTTTTGGCTCCCTAATCCAAAATAAGTTTGAGGTCTTGTGAAAGAGATATCTGCATTGACCTGCGCTTGTTTTTCAAATCAGGATTACATGGTGGCTTAAGAAATTGAATACTAGAGTGGAGGGTACTATTGTTAGCAAAACTAAGAATGAGATGGATTGTGGAAGAGAGAAGATCGTTAATGTGTAGAAGAAACAGCGTGGGTGCCAGCACTGAGACCTGGGGCACCCCAGCATTAATTTGGTAGAAGCTGGAAGAATGACCATCTACAGTAACTGATATACGTCGATTAGAAAGGAAACTGGAAAGCCAAGAGCAAAGCTTAGGTGGAAGACCGTAAGAAGGAAGTTTGTTAAGAAGCCCATCATGCCAGACCTGATCGAAAGCTTTGGAGATGTCAAGAGCAACGATCTGGGATTCACCAAGAAACTCAAGGGACGTGTTCCAGTTGTGTGAGACAAAGGAAAGAAGATCAGCTGTGGATCTACTGTGACGGAATCTATATTGTCTATCATGTAAGATCTTATGTTTTTTCTGGATACTTTAAGATTTAGGAATTAATGAATTTTTCCATTACTTTGCAAACAACTGAAAGAAGAGATATAGGTCTATAGTTAGAAGGGATAGTTTTGAATCCTTTTTTGGGGACAGGTTGCACACGTACAGCTTTCCAACTCTCCGGGAAAATGCCCGTGTCGTAAGAGATTCGAAAGAGGCGAGTTAGGATGAGTTCAAGCTCGGGAGCACATTTTTTTAAGACGATTGCTGGTATACCATCCAACCCAGACGATTTTTTAGTATTAAGAGAAGAAAGAATACGCTTGATCTGTTTGATTTTAAAAATTATATCGGACATTTTATGAGAAACAGGGACAACTGTTGGAAGAGGAAGATTAATAGGAGGATCGAGCGTAGAATTGGCAGCAAATTGTTTGGCAAATAGTTCGGCTTTTCCTTTGGAGGTAGAAACAATTCCATCTTCAGAGATTAGGGGTGGAAAAGAATTTGTGCAAAAGTTTTGACTAATATTTTTGGCAAAGAACCAGAAAGCTTTACTGCCATTCGAGCAAGAGAGAACTTTATCTTTTATCCGATTGTTAAAACGGTCTTTTGCTTCTGAGATGGTCTGATTATACTGATTTCTTGCTTCGATGCTAGCCTGTCGTTTTTCGGGACTGGGGTTTTGAAGAAACTTTTTGTGGGCTTGAATTTTAAAAAGTCTGGCTTTGTCAGAGGATTTAGAAAACCACGGTTTGTGATTTGAAGTTATGGGGTTCTTTTTAGTGTGGGGAATATAGGTCTCAATGCCTAGTAAATTGTTTCGGTAGTTTGTTTACATATTTCGGAGGGATCGTGATTAGAAAAGCAGGTAGGATCCCAAGGGTAGCTGGAAAGAAATCTCTCAGACCATCCCAGTCGGCCGAGTTGTAGTACCAGACGGTTAGTGGCGGCATGCGTTCAGTAGCCTCAAAATGTGTGGAGTATGATACGGTGACCAAACCATGGTCAGAGCGACCAAGGGCGGCAGTTACTGATGCTTCATAGAGTTCGGGGGTGGAAGTAAGAAAGAGATCTAGGGGGTTAGAATTATGGGTGGGAACCCTAGGAAAGTAGGTATGTTCCATAATTATATTGGCGAGGGAGTTGCTGATTGCGAAATTTTCTGCTGCTCTGCCTTGTGTATCTAACAGATCTAACAGAAAAAAACAGCAACAAAAAAAAACATAGCATATATAACTAAACTACAGCAAAAAGCAACTTACACAAAATATTAATCTTATAATAAGCTTTGGTGCAGCAAACACAAGACAGTGTACGTCCGCAGTGTTGTCATGTTATTTTAATTATCCCATAACAAACGTAAAATAGAAACGCCTAAAATCAATTTACCAAAGTTTATATATTTTTTTATATTATTTGAAAACAATAAGCTTGATTTTTAAGGAAATGGTATATAAGTAAAAAAAATCAAAGAATATAATAATATTACTTATTTTTCTATGTTGTTCACGGCAAATTTTTATTTCTTCAGATTTCGGGCAATTGATTTTCAAATACCAGGTTTCACGTCTCATTGGACAAACAATTTTTTCATAATTACCCAATAGAAATTCTCATTTTGAGCCCAATACATTTGTGAAGCTTATATAATATATATATATATATATATATATATATATATATATATATATAATATATATATATATATATATATATATATATATATATATATATATATATATATATATATATATATATATATATATATATATATATATATATATATATATATTTAAATATATATATATATATATATATATATATATATATATATATATATATATATATATATATATATATATATATATATATATATATATATATAATGTATAGTCAAAAGGCATATATCTTTTTTTTACTTAATTAAGGCATGTTGTTCTATGGTAAACCCAAAAATAACATTTTATAAGAAGAAATTTAGTTGACAACAGAACTTTGCCTTCCTATTTAATTTTTACTCTAATTAAGGTCTATTCACGCCGTATTGATATGTTTTGTATTCTTTATAATTCTAGTTGTTATTTATTACTCCATTATATCTTTTATATATTTCTATATAGCATATACGTTTGTATTTTCTTTCCAACAAAAATTATTATATATACTGGTATTTAAGGTCAGAGAAAACATTTCCCTCTTCTCTTTGACATACTTTGTTATCTGTGTGGAAGTTCGCAAGGGAAAAAAAGAAAGTGGGAAAACACTTAAGTAAAAAAAAGAGAAAGGTCGAATTACACAATACATTTTCTACATCCTTAATGATTTTTATAAGATCATAAGGCTGTTGTTACGAGAAATAAATGAAAAATTAAATTTGTAATTTTGAATGAAGACAGCAAAAAGATAACAACCATCAAAAGGGTTATTAAATAACTATTTAAATTTTAGACTTGGAGTTGTCGATTTTTATAAAATATTATTTTTAATAAATATAATTGAATCGTTCATTTTAAAAACGACTTAAGTCAATAATTTTGCTTTTTGGGATTTCACTAGCAAACATTTCTTTGATTATAGACGCACAGTCTGTGCTAAAATGACACAAGTCCCAAGAAACTGTGTGCCAATAAACCCAAAAAAATTGAAAACATCCGGCAAGCGCAGAACACTATTTTGGAGCAACATAAGGGGTTCTACGAAAACATCCTGTGTTGGCCAACCAATGAAAATGACCTTGAATTTGACTATGTGCCCTAATTATTTTTAAATTTGGTTTACTTATTTTTATAATGAGAAACTACAATATTTTTGTTTCATGTACTAACGTATAATTTTGCAATAAAATATATTTTTCTTTAAATATTTTTTTGTTCCTTGCAAAAATGACCTAAGTTATTTTTTGTATCGTTAAAAAAAAGGGTTGATTTTCTTTTCTAGGTGGTAAGTGTTTTTCAACTAGCATATTATACTAGGTATTTCACCAATGCGTTTTTATTATAAATTAATTTATTCTGTGTAGTATTAGTTTTTGGCTTCTCCTGTAAAATCTAGTTTTCTGACTTAAGTGGTTTTTGAAATGACCGATTCAATTTTAAAATAAATTTATAATTTTGAATGAAAACAGCGAAAAGATAATGACCACAAAAAGGGTTATTAAATAACTATTTAAATTTTAGACTTGGAGTTGTCAATTTTTATGATATAGTATTTGAATAAATTTTAAAACAAGTTTAATTATAATGTCTGACCCTAAGATTTCGGGTATTTATTTTTTTGGTTTATTAAAACATTTTTAAAGTATTTTTAATGACACCAGTTTAAAAACTAGTTTTTATATGAATAAAATATGCGCCTATAGTATTTTTCACGATCTAAGAAACTGACCTGGCCCGAGACGAAATAATGATATGCAATAAAGCCATAAAAGTATTAGCCGTGACAGGGTCGTATTTATTTTGTTGTTGGCGAATAAGAGATTATTACCTGAAAACTCTTTAAGACTTGGGTCATTCTTATTACTTGATAATGGCAATTTATACGATGGTATATATATATATATATATATATATATATATATATATATATATATATATATATATATATATATATATATATATATATATATATATATATATATATATATATATATATATATATATATATATTCGGATGGGTTAACAAGGACAATGGATTTGGGCCAAAATTTGAAGATACGAAAAAGTCATTCTTGATAAAAATTTGCTTGTCAAAAAATATATACTACAATTGGAAAATAGATTTATCATACAGGCTCTCAAAATGCAAAACATAAAATCAAGCAAGAGGAAACACTTGTTTTTTTGGCCTTTTAACGTAAAATGATAAATAAAAAACTTGCTCCAAATTTATTTCTTATCCTGATTCCGAACTTACTGAGAAAAATTTGAATTTACGAAAAAAAAAATCAACAATTTTGCAAGTACGCATTTTACATTTACATTTTTTTTACATTTTACATTTTTTCCATTGCATATTTATTTTTATTAATGTTTAGTAATTTAAAGGTGATGATCAAGTAAAAGTAGTAAAATGCGTAGGTACTTGCAAAAATGTTGATTTTTTTTAATTTTTCATAAATAATTTTCTTCAGTAAGTTTGGAATCAGGTTTAGAAGTAAATTTGGAGCAAGTTTTTTATTTATTATTTTACGTTGAAAGACCAAAAAATGACTGTTTGTTCTTGTTTGATTTTATATTCTTGCATTTTTGAAACCCCTATATGATAAAAATCTATTTTCTCATTACAGTTCATATTTTTTTGACAAGCAGAATTTTTATCAAGAATTACTTTTTTTCATATCTTTCAATTTTTGGTCCATTTATCCTCTTGTTAACTCGCATCCGCGGACCTTATATATAAATATTATAATATATATATATATATATATATATATATATATATATATATATATATATATATATATATATATATATATATATATATATATATATATATATATATATATATATATATATATATATATATATATATATATATATATATATATATATATATATATATATATATATATATAACATATAAGTATAAAAGTAACCTTTATTTCTGAAATACTGTTACGTGCGCACAATAATACACTAATTTTAAATCCAAGTGTGATTGTACTGATAAAAACAGAAATCGAAAATGTAACCGTTGAAAACTGAAGAAACTGTACTGAACACGTTAAAAAAATTAAAAATTCTTATCGCTCTATGCATATAAATATAAATATCCTAGAACCTGTAAAAAGAATTATTAATAATTTGGAAGATAGTAGTGATAGCGAAATTGATTTAGAGTAAGATATGGTGTGTTTTATTTTGTTCTTAAATGTAAGTATTATATACTGTTAAAATTTAGTATAACACTGCAAATTTTTGTTTGTTTATTTAATTCCCAACCAACTTTACACATTAGTAGAATTAATAAATTGTAAAAATTAATTTACTTAGTACTTTATCTTTTTCATCAGGTATAGTGCGGCTCTGCACGGTAAATCCGAAAAGTTTTATGGTTTTATTGCATTCCAAGCCTAAGTCAAGTCAAGTTAGTTTCTTAGATCGTGAAAAAAACCATACAGTTTTAATTGCATGTTATTTAAGATTATTTAAGAACAAAAATTATTTGACGTTCCATAAACGCTTAATTATGCTATTCGATTTTTTTCTATTAAAACTAAGAATCACAAAACAAACGGTTACCTCCGAGCAATACACCAAACGCGGCAAATAGTATATAAAACAAGATATTATTTTTTTTAATGTATTTATGTTTCTAAAAATATATTTTTGTTTCAGCAAATCTATGGCAAGACGGATGTGCTTGCCGCAAATCAAGAGCTCCGAAAATAGGAGATATACCAAGGTAATAAATATTTTTATTTATTAAGATAATGGAATCAAGAGAACTTAGCTACAAAAATCCGAATACAACATTTGCAAATTTAGTACCTGAATTTGACTTCGCAGGGCATTTGAAATAGTTAAAATTTAAACTTATTAAAGCTTTCGTGTGACCCAGCATAAAAGAGCCCATTAACTTCAATGTCGAGGTCACTAGTATTTTCTGATGTATTCAATTATTTAATCAATAAAAAGCAAAAATAGGTTTTTACCTAAAAAAGGTATCTATATCGTTAGAAATAGACACATTATTATTATTCAATTGACGAACATAAATAGCCAGCATACAAAATAATAATAAACATTTTAATAAACATATGAGTTAAGGCTACAAGCAAGATAATTCAATCTAGATGATGTAATTAATGATTCTGGGGGTCTTAATATTCCTAATAAATAAAATAATTAAAAAAATTATATTCTAAAATTTGTTTTAAAAGCAATAATTCTTGGATTATATAAACACAGATTTTTGTAAAATTTTAAAAACTTTTTTGGGGCGTTAGAAAATCACCATTTTATTGTTAAAAAGTATAAAATAAAAGTTAAAAAATGTGCCCCTTACATTTCCAAAATAATTCTTTTTTATCGAATTATAAAATATTATCTTAAACTTTAAAAATTAAAAAACCAAACTCGAGTTTTATTTACAGGATATCCCTTGTTGATTCTTTTGGGCTTGTTGGTGATGGCAGCTCAATGATGAATCGTCGTTGTGTAAATCTAAAAACACTGTTTTGTAGAACATAAAAAATAGCAAAATTTATATTGTCATATCTATTCAAATAGAATCTTAAAAAAAAGAAAAAGAAATGCAAAATTTGGTTTTTTCCAAGTTTTTAAATATTTGAAGCTATTAAACTTTTAAGGTAGCATCAAATTGCGGAACTTTGCCTTCATTTAACCGACCTCGTATCTCTTCAAGTTTCCGAAATCCCAGTGATGAGGCTCGAATTTTGGACACCTCAGGGATGCATCATGCTGTCACATCCTGAATTAACATTTTCCAATATCTTTTCCTAAAGTTTTTTTGAAATATTTTTTAAAATTTTTCCACATATTAAAAAAATGTAAAATAATATTTATGTAAAAAAATTAAGATATAGACTAAAAAAAAGGTACCAATAAATACCTTACATGCCAAAATGCAAAGAGTCACTATACTGTTAAACTCTAGTGTTCATTATCACTTTTATTACGTATTAGTAAAAGTGAAACATATAATTAAATTAATTCTGTCGCTGTTAAAAATGAATCCGAAATCCTTTATACTCAAGTATAAATATATAATGAAACGCTTTCAAAAATGTATCAATAATAATTAAAATGCATTAAAAAAATGTTAGGTTTATGTAATATTTCCTTTGTTTCAATTTACTTTATTTTCTTAGGTATTCTTTAAAATTCTACGGAAAAAAATACAGATGATAAAAATCTACTTTTTTAGTTTTTTTCTTAGTTTTTTTTCCATACAAGTAAATTGTGTCTATAACAATAGCGGCTGCACACGCTAAACTGAAAATGTGAGCTCACAGATTAGGGTTAGAGATGAAGTTGAAATAATTTAACTTCAACCACACTGACGGGGCGATAATTTGGTATCTTCTATCGGTCTGATTGATGACACAAAAGCCTTGTAAGTAATATTTTTTCCTTAATCAGCTCTCGTTTTATAAATTAATAGAGCGTGAATTTTGAAAGAGGCGTTGCATAATTGAACGTTATAAACAAGAGTTAAGGCGTTTTATTATTTTATTCATACTATTTTTTGTTTGTACCTTATTCAGTGATAATCAGTGTTTTTACCTGCAAAGCGACAATAAAAGCTAAAAAGGAGAAAAGTTTATATTATAAATTAATTTATTCTGTGTAGTATTAGTTTTTGGCTTCTCCCTGTAAAATCTAGTTTTCTAACTTAATGGTTTTTGAAATGACCGATTCAATTTTAAAATAAAATTTATAATTTTGAATGAAAACAGCGAAAAGATAATGACCACAAAAAGGGTTATTAAATAACTATTTTAGACTTGAGTTGTCAATTTTATGATATATTTTGAATAAATTTTAAAACAAGTTTAATTATATTGTCTGACCCTAAGATTTCGGGTATTTTTTTTTGGTTTATTAAAACATTTTTAAAGTATTTTTAATGACACCATTTTAAAAAAACTAGTTTTTATATGAATAAAATATGCGCCTATCTAAGAAACTAAAAAGGAGAAAAGTTTATGGACAACCCCAAACCACTTCTTACAACAAAGACTAAAAAATTTAAAGACTACTTTTATACTAAAATCAAGCTTATATCATGACTATGAAATACGCATTCGCGAATTATCTATTCACTTTCACACAACACATCTAACAATTAACTATCAGCACTTTCTTATTTGATGCAATTTGTGTTTTGTTGCTGAGTTTGATTCTGAGCGTGTTTTAATTTTTTTCTCTTTTCTTGGTCTATTTAGATTATTCCTTTTTTATTTAACAAGTGTCAAAATCCTGCAATAAAGTTTATCCTAATGATATTTTAAAATAGATGTATCTGAATTTAGGCAATTACTTTATTCGTTAGAGTCAAAAATCGCCCCCAAAGTAGATAATATTTGGTATAGAAGTAGTATTTAGTACCCGGAAACCGAAAATACCAAAATCCTTACTCAGGGGTGTCAGAAAGGGGTTGAAAACCACCTTTAAACATGGAAAAATGTGTAATATCCTTTAAAAGCAAAAATAACGGAAAAAAGTGCTAATCCCTCTTGAGGTGCGACAGAAAAAGCAGCAGGATGAATCCCTGAGTTATGACCAGTGTCGTAGCTAGAAAGGGGACAGGGACGCAAATACATACGGCGCTGCTTGTATTTTATAGATTTTTGAGATCTCGAGTTGGAATTCTGTACTTTTTATTTTTTTTTTTTCATTGGTAGATGATCTCGATTTTCGAGCTCATACGACCTAGGAAGTTATTATTAATAATTTTATGTTGCAAAATTGTCCGTTTGGGGCTCAAAGCCAGCCCGATATCAATAAGCGAAACGTAACTTGTAATTGCGTTGAAAAAATATTTTCCAACGTATAAGTTTAGGAAAAGTATTAATCAGAAAAGACATAGCTGTAAAAAATGTGAATGAAATCGAGTAATGAGGGAGAAGATATGGGAACTAGTAGGAAAAATAAGATGAATCGTTATTTATGGCAAGAAATTTAAAAGTTATAATCCTTGAACGATCATGGCAAGAAATATTTTCTTAGCACCAGCAGAGTCCCACACCCCACACAACTTTTGCACTAACAAGCTAGCAACATTTTTCACAAATCTCTGTAATGTATTGGCAGCAAATTGGCAGGTAAACCCTGTAAGAACCAACTTTTACACTAGCTAGCCTGTAAACACTCCGAGCAAACCAACTATGGCAAGATGACACATTGTTTTCCGTGCCCTGTGTATATTGAAATTGTTTCTATTTTTTCCATTTTTCTGTCCACGATTGGCAGTTTTATAAATAAACACTTCCACAAGAAATCATTTAATCCTGGATAAGCAAATCAGCTTGTAAACACAACAAGCATGCCGCCTGTGCAAAGACGACGCGTTGTTTTGCCTGCTCTACGCACAATCCAAGAAGGCTGCCTGCATCCAATGGCGATACGAACTTTTTCCTTAAGAATTAATATACCAAGTTAAAATAGCCGTTCCAGGAGCATCCCCAAAAAATTCAAGTATATTCATTTTAAAGCTGGGGCCTTGCTCTTTCTGAAAAGTATAAGGGGAAACTTTCGAGACCACTCTGGCTGATATCCCGTGTCATTTTTCGAGATGATACGATTTCTTATTAATTCTTGTTCTACCTCAAATTATTTGAATTTCATGAGTATATTAAAGAATGTAGACATATTTTCTTAAAGATCTAACCCTTCGCTTCAAAATGATACTCTTATCATGTTGCTTATAATGCGTACAATGATCGAAATGTGAATTGTTAATTAACTGGATAAGACGGTCAAAAAAGTTCACAAGTTGCCAAGCTCATAACACAAAAACAAATAAATCCTGTCCAGCCAAATGGTAGGAATAATAAACACATGACTCGAAAAATAGATCTGACCCTCAAGTTGCTATAATTTTTAAGCTACAAGCATATAAGATTAAAATAAAGGTTAACGAAGGTTAATTGATCATGGTAAGACATGTCTTACTGTTGCAATAAGATTATTTATTTATGTAAACGAATTTGCTAGTATAACTGTGCAAGAAATAAAGGTTCAGACTTGTTCTTTTGTTATAGCAAGAATTCAATTCCAGTACGGCAACTGTCGGAAAATTTTTGAATAATCAATTTTGCGCGCTTGCCTAAGTCTTTAGGGGTGAAAATTTCTCAAACTTAGAACTAAAATATCTTAGATGTTTGAATAGTTATTTCTAGCGTAAAATTTTCTGTTCTTCTGAATGGAAGCGTTATTTTTAAGAAAAAACTATCCCCTTATGAATAAAAATGAGTTCAAAAGTTCATGGGGTAGTTTCCCCTCTTTCCGACACTTTTCAGCAAGAATTCGTTGATTTTTCAAGTTTTTTCCTCAAATTGGGTGGCGGTTAGAGAAAAAAACCTCTAACGACTGGACTAAATTATTAATACCGGTTAAATAGTTTATAAAGCGATGTCATCCCTATTTATATTTAAGCTTGGGTTAAACAATTCAAGTCACTTTAAGTAAATTAAAATCGTTTTTTAAACAATTTTAAAAAGTAAATGTATTTTATATTAGCTTTACGCTACCAGTATAAACGTAATCTATAAAAGTTCTAATTCCGGAAATGTAGGTTAAATCCACTCTATTATCAAATGGACCTTTTTATACGTTAATAAAAACATTCACATTTTGTTGGCAATCACCGCACCTTTATTTTCCCCGAAAACGTAATTTATTAAATAAAATCGATTTTTTGTGGGCGAAAGAATCATTGTCCTAAGTTTAGTTCAGAAAGTTGATGTATATTTCCATTGGCGGGTAGACATCATTATTATTATTACAGAGTTTTAAGGCTACTTATTGTTTTACCTATTTTTAATTTTTCCAAAACGCAACTCTTTTATTTTGCAAATTTAGATTCGCGAGACTGCACTGGACTGCACAAATACACAAAATATTCCGCAAGGTAGTCAAAAACTATGAATTTTTGCAAAAATATAAACCCGTTACAAAATAAAAACACATCACATCCCATTTACAAAACTAACGACCGAGTGATGATCGCGTTGTTAAAGTTAGCAATGGACTTAACAATGGGTTAGATTTAACAAAGAGGTAAAAATTAACACTCTTGGCAACAGAGCATAACTTAAATATTAATTATTTGTCAAAAAATAATGTACTTACTTGCATTTAAAATCAAATAAACATATTAAAAAACATTAAAAAAATATTACCTTACCTAAAATATGAAAAAAATTGTTTGGCACTCCAACAAGTAATTTTACATTTTCTTCAAAAACAAGCAGCACAATAAATAGCTCTTATGACCAATACTGAAGAACTACTTAAAATTTGGGTTTTTAACAGTTTCTTTAATATAATTCATGCCTACTACATTTTATTGATACAATCCGGTAGATAGATTTATCTAGAGTAAACAAAATATTTGCTTTATTTTCCTAGAAAATTAATATTTTAATTAAATACATATTAGTAAAACAATTTATTTACAAGAATTTTATTACTTATTACTCTTTAATATCCATCTATTCTTTTTAAAACAAAATAATTTAAATAATTTCATGTGATAACTAGGTATTCGTATTACTACTGAAAATTAACCTCATTCATAAGTTAATGCTGTCCAAAGCTATATCATCTGATACTAAAAAAACCGTTGGAGATCCGATGTGGTATAGGTCCGATTCATCGCAAGGCCTTTGTCGAAATCCAAGTTAATTGCATTTTAGGGTGTAAAACTTGATCTTAGAATTTTTGCATTGCAAAGAAAAGATGTTCTTGGTTTTAGAAACAGCGCATATACATATAATCCATTTTTACACGCACGCTAGATAAGATAGGGTTTGAATTGGATCATTAAATTAATCAATTTGCATGCTCTTGCGATGCAAGAGAGTGACTTAATGATTTAGGCGCTAACTTTCCTATTGTTTTCAGCTTGCATTACTAAATATTATAATTTTGCCAGGCCACAGGTCCGATCAAGTCTCACAGTGTGCGTAAAAGAAAAAGACGAATAAAAGTACAACTGTTCTCCCTTGGTTTACGTGCTGATTAGTCGGCGGAGAATAGTATATACCCCGCTCGCCCACCACTTAGCACGTACTGCGAGGGAAAAATGTTGCACTCTTATTCTTTTTTCTCTCACGTGAAGTGTTTGCACGACCAAGTTGCAAGGCTGCCTTTAGTGGTGTATGCTCAAGAAGCTTTCTAGTGACGAAAAATTGTTTACGCCTCAGAGCTTGGTGTGAAATCGTACAAAACGCTCTTGAGCTACTCGAAACCCTATCTCATCTAGCGTGCGTGTAAAAATTATTATATGTATACAGTGTTATCAGCCAAATGGAATAAATTCAATAATAAATAAACGGGGGCGTGTTCGAAAAAACACTCGGACACGTGTAGCGGTATTTTTAGTTGCGCATTTTTTCAGTAAATACTTTTTATACAGGGCGTGTCATGTAACAGTGGCCAACACTAACTTTCCTAATTTAAAAGCAACACCCTGTATATTAGACAATTTTTGGATTCTTCAGAACATTCTAGATATATTTCATGTACAATGTCATATACCTATTTTTAACTGTTTCGGAAATATTAGGTGCTTTTAGATGTATTGTCTTTGCATGCTTGCCACTTACTTAAGGGTTACTTTGCGAGCATATACGTACTAGAGGCAGCCTTGGGAACCAGCGTGCAAGAGAGAAGCAAGAATGGGTGTATAACCTCTCTCCCTCTCTCTTAATTTTTCGGCGGTGTATACACCCCTCCCGCCAATTAATCAGCACGCGGAGCAAGAGAAATGTTATACAGCTATTCTTCTTACTTTCTAGCACGCTTGTCCGCACAGCCAGTGGCAAGGCTGCCTTTAGTAGGTATATGCACAAAAAGTAACCCTCAAGAAAGTGGCAAGCATGCAAAGGCAATAGATACAATAAACCCGAAAACGCTTAATATTTACGAAACAGTTAAAGATAGATATAGGACATTGTACATAAAATATGTCTAGAATGCTTTGAAAAAAACAAAAATTAAATAATATACAGGGTGTTGCATTTAAATTAAGAAAGTTGATATTGGCCACCGTCACATGACACCTCTGTATAAACAGTTTTAGTTGAATAAAATGCGCAATTAAAAATACCAATTGACATGTCCGAGCATTTTTTCGAATACGCCCCCATTTATTTAATATTGAATTTATTTCATTTGGCTGATCCACACTGTATGTGCTGTTTCTAAAACCAAGAACATCTTTTCTTTGCAATGCAAAAATTCTTAGATCAAGTTTTACACCCTAGAGTGCGTTTAATTTGGATTTCGACAAAGGCCTTGCGATGAATTTTTTTTTAGTACCGGATGTTATAGCGTTGGACAGCATTAACTTATCAATAAGGTTAATTTTCAGTAGTAATACGAATACCTAGTTATTACATGAAATTATCAAAATTCTTTTTTTTACGAATAGATAAATATTAAAAAGCAATAAGTAATAAAATTCTTGTGAATAAATAGTTTTACTAATAAGTATTAAATTAAAAAAATAATTTTCTAGGAAAATAAGGCCAATATTTTGTCTACTCTAGATGTACCTACCTGAATGTATCAATAAAATGTAGTAGGCATGACTTATATTAAAGAACCTGTTAAATACCCAAATGTAAAGAAGTTCTGCAGTATTGGTCACTTGAGCTATCTATCGTACTGGTTGTTTTTGAAGAAAACATATAAAATTACTTTGTTGGAGTGCCGAACCTATTTTTTTTTAATATTCTGTGCAAGGTAATTATTTTTTAAATCTTTTATATGCTTAATGGATTTTAAACGCAAAATTCCGAACCAAACTATTTCTGGTTATCTAGTTACCATGAAATATTTAAAAATGTGCTTCGTTGTCAAGTGTTTTCATTTTTCACTCTTTGTTAAATTTAACCATTGTTAAGTCCATTCCTAACATTAACAACGCGATCATTACTCGGCCGTTAATCGCCTAAAATAAAGTTGGCAAGTAAAATTAAGTTTCCATGTAGTGTTGCCACTACAAATCCTAGTTATTTTCAAAAACACCCAGTTTTGCATGTATGTACGACTTTTATTACACAGGCGCTTTAAGGAGTATTTTTACTAAAACTATGACGAAGATTTCTTTTTAATAGAATTAGACACGCTGAAATTAAAAACCTCATAATCCTATTCATTGTCTGTGAAAAACTGGAGCGATACCTTTTTCAAAAGATTAAATGTAAAATAAAAATATTAAACAACTTATAAGAAAGTTAGTGTCATTTTTAAATATATTGTTCACTTCGCATCTATTTTCCAAACGACAACCGATCGTATCTTTTGGCGGCAGTAAAAACATTATATCACATCACTGAACTGTTTTCAATCCACACAATTTTCATTTTGTTTTTTACCAGTGTAATTTAATTATTTCCAAATCACTACAATCCGTTCCCTTTGTCCCTTTGTGTTTCAAGTCACAGACAGATTTGTCCTTTCAAGCTGCAGATATACAGGTCAACTCCGCCCTTCTGTGTTCGACGTAGCGTAACTTAAATGATTACTTGTATTTTTATTGTTCTTTATTCAAGTCTGTTTTGGGCTTAGAATTTTCTCGTTTTGGTAATAAAACACTTTTGTTTAATAATTAAATGCAGTTAAAAAAATACAGTTTTCGTCTTTAGACAATGACGTTTTGCCTTCGATTTCACGAGGAGTCTTCTGAAATATGTAAAAAATGCTTTCGGGGAGTATTTGGTAAACGATAAAAATACATAAAATTTGATTGCATACTAAGTTAGTATAAAAAATTTTAATATGCTTTCATACATATCTTGAATAATACTGAAGATAAAGGAACATAGTTGCGTGTATGTACAAATTTTTACGAATAGTTTGAAACTTTAATAATAATAAAGCTCTATGGTTTTTAGTTTAAAAATAAAATATTTTCTTTAATTAATTTTAAAAAATATAAGCTGAAACCTGTCGAAAAGTTTTACCAAAATGAAACTGTTTTTTAGATTCTCTTATAGTGCGTGTACCTATCTGCATTAGTAAAATTTTCTTAAAGTTGACGGGTAAGGTTTCTTGTAGAAATTTAATGTATTATATTAAATTCTTACAAAACTATCTCAAAGGTCGCCCAGCAAATGAGGAGATAGACATTTTTACCAGAGAAGCCTCACACTAGGGGATGATATTTTCAGAACCATTTTGCGGAATTTCTGGTAGTTTTCTTGGAACATCCATCAAAAACTGGATAGACCAAGAATCATGTAGCTTGTGGCTATATACATCATGGCAATAGCAAGGAAAAAAGTTCATCAAATGTTTTTCGCTGAAGTTTACTTTACACTTGCTTAACCACAGCCGCAAAATAATAGGGATGGTGGTAGATCAAAATAGAGGATATTGTAAGTAAAATAAGCAAATGGAAGGAATGAGCCTGGTGAAAGACAACCTATGCAGGCTTTGCCAGAAAAAAAACAATGTAAAATGCATGCTTTATTTTGCAAGGTGAAACCACACTCCACAAGTGACGCAACTCATATATTTTATATTCTTTAAACCATGACACAAGACAAATCTAATTTTAAAAAACCCAATAAAAAGATGAAACACAAAAGCAGAAAATTTTAGCTA
The DNA here is from genome assembly GCA_019359885.1 of Listronotus oregonensis. Taxonomy (NCBI): domain Eukaryota; kingdom Metazoa; phylum Arthropoda; class Insecta; order Coleoptera; family Curculionidae; genus Listronotus; species Listronotus oregonensis. The sequence goes on along the minus strand of JAHBCN010005771.1, from coordinate 116 downwards.
CGAGTCAAGTTTAAATTTTTATTATTTGTTTGTAAGATATTAATGGTAGATTAGAGATTGGACGGGCTTGTTTTATTTAAATTTTCTTGTTCTTTTATTTCTGTAACGTCAGCTTC
>JAHBCN010005770.1:42500-53083 GCA_019359885.1 Listronotus oregonensis | reverse complement strand
TCGTGACAACAATTGGACGCCGTGGCATTAGTGTGCGATATCAAAATCATGTTGATATTTTTTGACATTTTACATTAGTTCCACGTAACATACCTCGTGAAAACAGCGTGCTGCATTGTCGTGACTACGCGGCATAAATTTTTACTCGTGACAGTCCGCGTGGGGAAAGTGGGGTTTAAAAATATTGGTTTACAAGTTAAACAATGGAAAAAGAAAATGTTGTTTTCGATATCGTCCACTTTTTGGGGAAATATGGGAGTGTTCCTAGTTTGTGGAAATAAAATTAATCGTGATTTTACATCATGTTACCCAGATTTTTTTTTCCTTTTTTTCTTAAAACTTAACACACGTGCAGGTGCAACAATCACTTCAAATGACGCCATTTTCAATTTAATACAAAAATCATGACATTAAATCCATTAAAACAACCACTAAAAATATCATATTGTCATGACATTATTATGTCGCATAAAAATGAGCCTTTAGACTCGTGCTTCAATTTAAGCTTACTAAATTACCTCACTTTAGGCATTTGTATCCAAAAAAGGGCTTTACCAAGTTTAGATCTTCTATACTATTCGAAACAATTCCGACCGGTAGGTTTTCAGAAATCTCAAAAATAAAATTTTCAAAAATATGTTTATTTTTTAAATCACTTTAAAATAGCTGTACCGACCGATCCCAAAAGCTAATCATCCCTTACCCTAAAAAAAGCCCCCCCGAACATGTCAAAATTGGTTAATTCGTTCAAGAGATATCGTTGCGGAAATATTTTTGAAAAAGTGTTTTTTATATTTGAACCACTTCACACCTTTCAAAAATTCTCGGCAAATTTAGGGATCTTTTTGTACAACAGGAAGTTCCTCGTAAAAATTAAAAGCATCGGATCATTATACCGATATTTTTGTTTTTTTATATAGGACCACTTTACACCGTTGAAAAATACTGCGAAAATTCGGGGCTCGTTCTTTTTGTATCATTTTAAAGAATTCCCATTAAAATTAAAAGCAATATTTTTGTGGTTTATCTTAAAATTAGAACACTTGCATCTTTCAAAAATTTTGAGCAAAATTCAGGAGGCCTTCACCTGTTACTGGAAAAATTTTCGTGAAAATTATTTGTAAATTTGAAATTAGCGGTAAAAAGCAGAGTGGGTCAACAGTTTTACTAATTTTTAATTATTTTTCCTACGAGCGTGCGGAAAAGTCCACTTTTCCACACGCATTTGAGTGCGCAAAGTTGCACGCCGTGCGGAAAAGTAAAACTACTCTAAAATCTTACAGGTAAGCAAGATTTATATGTATTTTAGTAATTGTAGGCTATTTCATGCAATATACGAAGCCATTGCAAGTTTTAGTTTATTCTCTTTTTGTTTGTTACTTCAAAATTTTTAATATTTCAACTAAAACACAAAAAATTTTTTTTTAATTACCCTGTATAATAATAAAAAAAAATGATTATGACAAGAAAACAACAATATGTAATTTGGGTGTTTTTAAACCCTTTTGTCAGATTTTTTCTTCGTTTCCATAAAAAAGCAATTGCACAAATGAATTTCAATACAAACAAGCATTTTTAATAAAAGGCGTCATAGTTTTTTTTTTAATTAAAAAAAAATCCGACAAAAATAATTATTTAAAATTAGATTTCCGATGAGGACCCCCAGTTCCATCCTGATGCAGCAAATACCGTAAGTTTGAATTTATTACCAGCAAAATCCGAAAAAAATATAAGAACAATATAGTATTTCGAAAACTTCCCAGCAAGGGGACAAAAAGTTTAAAAAGGAGTGTTCTTGGCCTTTTTTGGGGATTTAAAAAACATATAAACCTAATACTTTATGGAGTAAGTACTCTATTTAAAATGTGCCTCAAAGTAAAAGGAACCTTTTGATTTAAGTTCATTTTTAAGTAACATCACTATTTAAACACCAAAACGGGATCCCGGGGAAAAAAAAAATTTAAAAAAAATTTCTTCAAAAAAAAATAAAAAAAAATTACAATTTTTGATTAGGGGCTTGTAGGAGAGATGAAATTACAAAATATTATTTGACATACAGGATAATGAAAATTTATAGTGGTGAAAATTCCTGACAGTAAAAATAACACTTCGAACCTTGTATGTCCGATGAAACAAATAAGGGGCTTTATCTGCAATTGTACCGTAAATATGCAAAAAAAAACCACATACCCCACACGACGTTTTTTTTCCAGTATAAACAAGGAGCAAAACCCAATGTGTGGGAATAAATTCAATAGGTAAAATGCCTTCAGAAATTGCTGCATACCTAAAATTAAAAATCCAGAAGAGTAACTGCATATTTTGTCGATCCTCGGGGCTATGTTAGCGGATTCTGGGGAAGGAATTACCAATGTCAAGCGACTTGGGGGGGAACAACGGCTGTATGAGAGCTACTTATGAATCCAAAATCAGAAAAAGGATATGTCGAATAAAAAAACCCATGAACAACTCCCTCCTGAGCTAAGTCAACCTTCATCAAGCCTACAAAAACGCTTCCATAAGCCCCCCCAAATGAAATTACAGGTCTGCAATTAATTTCAATATGCTAATAACCTTTTTTTTTAAATGTTATCAACAAATAATTTTCCCCCTTTTTAAATATGTTGTAGTATTCTTTTTTTGGTTAAACATTATTTAAAAAAAAACATTCTTTAATATTTTTTTCTGACGCTCGTAGGAAAAATTTTTTCCTAAGGCTTGCGCAAAGTGACTTTTCCGCACACTGCTTGCCCAAAAATCCGCGATTATGTTGAATCTAAGGTCTAATTTTGAAACCCAGATCCCATAATTTTTAACCTATTTTTTATTATTACTATTTTTATTATTTTTGGGGCTAACTCTATTTTTTTTCTTTTAAAAAAATATTATTAAAGTTTTTTGTATTAAAAATTAATTTTTTATTAATATCAAGTACCGTGCTTTAAAATTTAAATTTTGATGCTGGGGGAAATTTTTTTAAAAAATTTAATTTTTTTTTTTCCAAAGGAAAATTTTTTTTGATAAAAAAAAAAAAAGAAACGTAGGTTTAAAAAAAGGGGGAAGAAAAGGGAAAAGAGCGATTTTTTCCATTTTTTTCTTATTTATTGCTAAAGCAGTAATAATTATTTTTAACATTTCTGGCTACCCATATCCAGAGCTGTCAAAATTTTTTTAAGTATTTTTTTTTCTTAAGTTTTTTGGGTTTACTTCAAGTACTACGTTAACTCGGTACTTGTACTTGAAGTACTATTTAAGAGTACTTTGACATCTTTGCTCCTATCAACGTAAAATCGAATAACAAAGTTTTTATGTTCTATAACGCTTCCTTCTACATTTAAAATGTGAGGTATAGATGAGAAAAGTACAAAAAATGCTGATGTTTTTGGGGGGAAAATTTTTTTTTTTCCCCCAAAAAAAATCTATCTGTACGCTCAAAAAAAATTATTCAAAACAGACCCCATCGGACTATTGGAAAAGCTAGAAGAGTGACCATCTACTATAATGTCAAATTTGGTATTTTGTACTTTAAAATTTGAAAATTAATAAATTTTTCCATTACCTCATATAAACTAAGACAATATATTGGTTCATAATCAAAAGTAGTACTTTTGGATCCTTTTAAAAAACTCTCCTGGTTTAAGAAATTAAAAAGATCTGTGTAAGGGTAGGTTTAAAATCGGAAGCATATTTTTTAGTTCGATTGCTGGTTGAGAGGTGAGCCGCGAATATTTTCAAGCGAAGAATGCGAATTTCCGCAAATATTTGCGAAAATTCGATGCTATGTTCGCCCGAATATTCGCATTTAAATTACTGCCGCTATCTCTATCTTACGGCTGATTGATTGATTGCGCCTGCTGTAGGCACAGTTGGTCATTTTGAATCAACCTTGAAAAAATGAATGTCATCTGCCTTTGAAATCTTTTAATTGGGAGTGAGGTGATGGGGCTGTGGGGAAATCTCATAATTGTTTGGTTTGGAGAATTGTTTAGAGTGTGTGTATTAATAATTATTATTGTGCAGTGTGGATATTTCATTGCAAAATATGCCCAAATATTAAGGAGCTATAGGGTATTATTTCACAACAACTACTGGTCCTAATACCAGAAAAACAAGTTTAAAGTGTTAATTTCGGTAGTGAAAAAATACCTTCGCGAATATTCGCGAACAATTTTAAATTTTCGAAAATTTAACATCTCTAATTGCTGGTTTGTCATCCAGCCCAAAAGACCTTCGGGTATAAGAAAAGAAAAGGAACCGCTTCGTCTATTTAACTTTAAATGTAATTATGGACGGTTTACCACGCCTGACGTTACTTAGGCTTACCAATCGGACAACAAATTATGTTTTTAGATAGCACAGACATTTTTAAAAAATATTTTTTTTAAACCTCTTACCATATATTTTCGTTTTTGATTAATACTAGATTTTTTGTAATATTTCTATAAAATGTTAAAGCTTAATCATTATAAATTACGTGAAACGATTAGCCATTTTCATTCTGTCAATTTAACGCATCGACAACGCGTTACCTACATTATATAGTCGTTAAATTATCCATCAATCAGTTTTTTACCCCCTGAAAAACCTAAATAAATTATAGGACTTTTGTTTTCCCGAATTAAAGTCCAAAAATCCTCGGATAAATATTTGACAGGCAGCTGATAAATAATGAATATCATGTTAACCGTAAATTTGCCTTGCATTTATAATATATATTAACGATATTACCAAATATTTCGTAATTTGCTTAAATATTTGAATTTAAATATTTAATGTTACGGGTATTCCTAAATTAGCATGTAATATTTGTAGGGTATGTTTTAAGCACAAGATTTGAATAAATTTTTTATTAAACATGTTTTATGAAATGCTTCCTAGGGTGACTTAATTATTCTTAAAGAGGAATGTTAATTGTGTAGTCCGGGAGGCCACCGCAAAAAACCAAGCCAATAAGAGATACGCATGAATCGATTTTTTTATATTTCTATGAACTAAAGTCAATTCAAAGCGGCACTGCTACCTCAGCTTAGCGGGTTCAAATTGATTTATTTTACCTTAAAAAAAATATAAAAATCGTTTTTTTCTAATATAACTCGAAAACTTTCGATTTAAGGAAAAAGTATTATATATTTTTTATATAAATTTTTTTGTAGCCCTTCTAGTTTTTAAGATATTAACGATTAAAATTTAAAATAAAAAGGCAAATATCTCAAAAACTTAAATGTTATGAAAAAATGTATAAAACAAAAATATGCTTTTTAGTAAGCTCTATCAAGAAGGCTGTATATAGGTTGTCTGTCGAGTCTGAAGCTACGGGATATACGTAAGGGGAAAGCGGAAGTAAATATCAGATTCTTTTAGTACTAATAAGCAATTAAAACACCGTTATGGGAGAAAACAGCAATAAAATATTTATTTCTGAAAAAACTCCCAAATTCATAACAATAAACAATTACAACAAAAAAATAACAGTCATCAAGACCTCACTATGACACTCACGGCCGAGTAATGATCGCGTTGTTAAATTTAGCGATGGACTTAGCAATTGTTAAAATTAACAACGGTTTAGAATGTTTAACAAAACGTCTTGTCAGTGTTATTCAATGTTTTAGTAGCAAGCTGTGGAAATCGACATTCTGTTAAACATCTAATCCAAGTTAACTTTTAACAATTTAGTCCATTGCTAAATTTTACAAGCGATCATCACTCGGCCGTCAGGTTTAACAACGAAATATCACTGGCCGTCAGTGTCATAGGAATCGGCTTGTGACACAATTTTGACGTTACAGAAAGGTTTCGCTCTATTCCAGCACTTGCTGGTGGTAAAGGACTTTCTGTGACATCACAACCCAGCAGAAAATTTTAGCATCGATTTAATTGCCCTATTTAAAATATTTATATAGTTCTTGCATATACCTATATCCAATAGTAAATGTAATTTGGGTGGCTTTTTCTTAAGGCAAATCAGTAATGGGAAATAGTTTTTTAAAAGTAAATATGGCAAATTTGCAGATACTTTTGAATAGGCGGAACCGCTTTAGCAAAGTTGCATCTGCAAGTCAATTAATGCCATATTTGCAAATCGGCAAAGTTACAGTTAAACATGTATTGTAATTCCACTGTTAATCTTTTATTAACAAATTAAAATAAAAATTTTACGCAAGTACAATTGTAAATTTTTCTCTCCACGGTGGGTAACAAACAGTGAATTATAGTGCAAATTTTATTTACATATTAACAGAATAATTTTTGTTTACAATTATAAAATAAAATAATAAGTTTTACCAGTGTAGTATATTATACATAATATAAAATAATAAGCTATGTTAAAAATTAAAAGAGTATTTTGGTTTCACTAAAATCGATATTTAAAAAAAAATGGTTCTGAAATTTGTTTGTTAGCGCTGATTTTGTATGCCGCGCCATGTAAGGTGTACGTAAGGTACTTATAAAAAAATAAAAATAAAAACTAAAAAAGGTAATTGTCTACCATTTGTAGTAAACTGATGATTTTGGAAGTACATGAATCGAGATTAAACCTTTTGCATTCTCTTTAAAAACAGATTAACTACAAAGTGTCGGAAAAGGATATTGGATACTACGAAAGGGGGGTGTTTTTTACTCCATTTTTTACACTCTACACCCCTAAAAATACATTTCGCTAAAAAAAGAGTTTTTTTTTTATAGTACACATAGTTTTTTTGGGCCACTGAATTCAAATTTAATATTAAAAATTACATTTAAGGGCTAAGAAAAACTAAATTCACCCTTTTTTTACCCCATACACCCCTAAAAATACATTTTGCTAAAAAAGTTTTTCCTCGCCTTTAACTATAAATAAATATAGGTTTCTTGGGCCACTAAATTTGAATATTTTATTAGAAATGACCTTAGGGATGTAGGGTGTAAAAAATGGTGTAATTAGACCTTCCAAGCCCTCAAATGTAATTTTTAATATCATATTCGAATTCAGTGACTTAAGAAATCTATATTTATCGTTAAAAACGGGGAAAAACTTTTTTTAGCAAAATGTATGTTTTAGGGGTGTGGGGTGAAAAAAATGGGTAAATTTGGGCCTTCTAAACCCTCAAATGTAATTTCTGATATTATATTCGAATCTAGTGGCCCAAAAGACCTATAGGAGTCATTTAAAATGGGAAAAAAATTGCGAAATGTATTTTTTAGGGGTATAGGGTGTAAAAAAGGGTGTCCTTGCCCTTCTAAGCCCTCAAATGTTATTTTTGATATCAAATTTGAATTAAGTGACCCAAAAAGCTAAACTTGTTTTTAACGAAATGTAAACATTAGGGGTGTAAGGTGTAGGGGGTAAAAAAAGGGTAAATTTAGCTCTTTTTAGCTTTCAAATGTAATTTCTGATATTATATTTGAATTTAGTGGAAAAAACGAAAAAAAATCTTTTTTTTAGCGAAATGTAGGTTTTAGGGCTGTAGGGTATTATTTCGTAGTATCCAATATCCCTTTTCGACACTTTGTAGTTGATCTGTTTCTAAAGAGAATGCAAAAGGTTTCATCTCGATTCATGTACTTCCAAAATCATTTCTAGGTTTAATTTTTTTTAACAGATTAACCCGTACGGTAACGGTTTATATTAAGTATTCAACAAATATTGTTTTACACCAAATAAGAAATCATTGACCCTATTAATAATATATTATGATTTTTAAAGTATTTTGATTTTAGGGTAATTTTTTTTTATAAATGTTGGCTTTACTTTTCCTGGAAATAGACTAACAAAAATAGGGTCACTTTTAGAGTTATGTCGTTTTTCTTCTTGCAGGTTAATAAGTATTTAATTTAAATAAGCACAAAAATAGTCATGGAAGAAAATGTAGAAGACAGTATTGGTTGCATCGATGCATTTAAAGAGATAGATGAAGCGGCAAGTAGAGCATCGCTGGATTTACTGCCCAGGCAATCTCGTAAACAATATAATATAGCCTACAATAAGTTTATGAATTTGTGTAAGAAGAAAGATGTTGCTGAAAAATATACCAAAAATATATTCCTTGCGTATTTCGAGGAAAGGCGAAGACTTGGAAAGCATCATCGTTATTCAATGATCAAAGCTATGCTACTCATAAACAATGATGTGGATATTAGTAAATTTTTTAAGCTTATCGCTTATTTCAAGCGTCAAGGAGAGGGATACCAGCCCCAAAAATTAAAGATTCTAAGCAAAGCGCAAATCGACCAGTTTCTAAACTGTGCACGTGATGATGAATACCTTCTGATGAAAGAAGTTACCATTTTTGGTGCCTGTCGCAGAAAAGAGCTTTGTCAGTTGACTCTTGATGACTTGGAAGATATGGACGCTTTATTGATGATTCACATGCGAGATACTAAAACCAAGGTACCACAAAATTTCAGTATCGTTGAAAAATTTTATTTGGATTATTATCGAAAGTATATGGCTTTTAGTCCAGCAAATGTAGGACATCGGAGTCTTTTCCGAAAATAGGCGAAGGGTAAATGTACCAGGAATCCCGTCGGAATTAACTCTTTTCGAAAAATCCCTGCTGCTATAGCAAGATTTCTGCAGCTTCCAAATGCGATCCTCTATAAGGGCATTGTTTTCGTCGTTCTTTAGCGAGTTTACTTGCCAATACTGGAGCAAATTTGACGACAATTAGGAGGCATGGGGGCCGAAAATCCTCTACCGTTGCTGAGGGATACATCGAAAATTTCTTGGAAAATAAGCACTCTATTGCCAGAAAACTACTTACAGTGAAAACAAGAGCAGCGTATCGTGCCTCAACGTCGACTGAGAATGCGGATTTTTCTATTCAATCCGCCTTAATTACGGAAAATGCTACAACTGTGAAAGAAATTTGTTTTTTTAGTTGTTTAAATTGTACAATTAATTTAAATGTTAGTAAATAAATAAACGTTGACGTTACCTTTCAAACTTTGACATTTCACTTTTAACACTTGTGCTTTAAAATGTTACTTTAAGGCACTAGTGCTTTAAAGTGACATTTTTAAGGCATCTAGATAGTGTTAAAAATTGACTCTTTTAACACGTTTGTAGAAAAAATTATTTCCAGTTTCACTTGAATGACAATGATGCAGCATAGGTAGATATAGTGTTTTAAAAGCAAGTTAAATAGCTTTTTAACACTTTTATACCAAAAATAACCTAATTTTAATTTCATAACAAATTGAACGAATAAATTGTTAAATAAACATAAGCCAATATTTTTCAATCCTGCTCGCTATTTTCCATATCTTTCGGTAGCCATTATAAACGCAACCTCCTAAGAAATAGACAAGTTTTACCATAAAATTTATTTATTATTAGGTTTTCCTTTAAAACGACTAACTTTTGAAAATAATTATGTGTCTCGAAACTATAACATGTCAGCAAAATTATCGACATAACCAAAACGTAAATAATATTTTTGTTCAAGAATGTAAACCAAATATTTGGGAGCGACAGGAACATTAATAGAGAACGTAAAGCCAAATTTTAATGAGGGTTTAGCCGTGGGGACACCAGAAGTTTTAATAGCTTAGTTTACAACTATCCAAAAGCTTTTGTTTTCTGTTTGATATGACTTGGCAAGATTTTTATTAACAAGTAATTTCACTTGCTGCTTTATATTGCTAATAAAATTATATTATGACTTATAGAATTATTCGCTCTTTGCAATAATATTCTATCCCACCAACAACACTCATCTATACTAATATAATAAAGAGGAAAGATTTGTTTGTTTGTTTGGATTGAATAGGCTCTAAAACTACTGGATCGATTTGATTTTTTTTACCATTAGAATCCTACATTATCCCTGATAAACAAAGGCGATAGAATATTTTCAAAAATGTTGGGAATCTGTACGAAAACTTCGATAATGGGTACGGAAGGGGAGTCAATTCGTGCGAAGCCGGGGCGGGCCGCTAGTGTAAAATAAGGGCCTATCTAAAAATCTTGACCTCTTATATTACTGAGAACTGAAACTAGACCTAGTTTTGTCCACAACTTTGTAGTTCTCATTTTTGACTTGGCAAGTTTTTTACTGTTTTGTCTATATTATGACACCGGCGCGGCGTCTCTAGGATTTTTAAAATTTTCTATCTAAAAGGTGAGACATGGAACCTTCACCAAATAAACACCAGATGCTATTAGCTATAAGAAGAACACAATATTTTGAAATTTGCAAAAAAAGTTAAAATTTTTGGGTGCGTCTTTCCACGAAAATAATCAGACATTCAAAAACAAATATTCCATTTGCATTTTTTCCTTGATTTTGAATAAATTTTATCGACAAATCCAAATTTCGCAGAAGAATTCATTTTTTCAAAAAACCATACCTAGTTGAAAATTTTTCAATCAATAATTTTCTTAGGCGAACATTTTAGATGCGTCTAATTTTAAGAAAAATGCAGATATTGTTGCAAAATTTGGAATCTGACAAATTTACGAACAAAATACAAATAGAGCTTTGCTTTTAAAAGTCAAATATTTTTTCTGGAGGGCACCCGAAAAATTTAACTTTTTCTCGCAAATTTTATAATATTTCTGGTATATATTTGGTGTGGGTCCCATGTCTCACATTTTAGAT
>JAHBCN010005770.1:0-37500 GCA_019359885.1 Listronotus oregonensis | reverse complement strand
GTCAGTAAAAGCTATTCTTAAAAGTTATACCCACAAGATTACATGATTTTTTGTTTTGCACAACTTGGCCGCTCATATATAAGAATGAGCATTGGCCGCGATAGCGGACGTGGCTGTGTTTTAAAGGCATTAAACTGGACAAGATTTTTGGCGCCCCAATCCAAGATTACTTTAAGGTCTTGTGAAAGATATATCGGCATTGACCTGCGCTTGGTTTTTAAATCAGAATTACAGGGTGGTTTAAGAAATTGAATATTAGAGTGAAGGGGAACTATTGTCATCAACACTATGGATAGAATTGGTTGTGGGAAGAGAGTTGATTTAAACAAGAAACAGAATTTGGTGCCAGTACTAAGCCCTGGGGCACCCCAGCATAAATTGGATAGAAGCTGAAAAATTGGCCATCTACAATAACTGATATACGTCGATTAGAAAGGAAACTGGAGAGCCAAGAACAATGCTTAGGTGGAAAACTGTAGAAAGGAAGTTTGTTAAGAAGCCCATCATGCCATACCTGATCAAAAGCTTTAGATATGTCAAGAGCAACGATTTGGGATTTACCAAAAACTTAAGTAACTTCTTCCAGTTTTGTGTGACAAAGGAATGAAGTTAGCTGTGGATCTTCTGTGACGGAATCCTTACTGCCTTTCATGTAAAATTTTGTGTTTTTCCAAATACTTTACGATTTGGGAATTAATGAATTTCTCCATTGCAAACAACAGAAAAAAGTGATATAGATCCATAGTTAGAAGGGAGAGTTTTGCATCCTTTCTTGGGGACAGGTTGCACACGTGCCGCTTTCCAGCTCTCCGGAAAAAACGCCCAAATCGTAAGAGAGTCGACGATGGCTGGTATGCCATCTAGCCCAGATTATTTTTTAGTATTAAGAAAAGAAAGGATACGTTTGATCTGTTTGACTTTAAAAATGACATGGGACATTTTATGAGGAAAAGGAAGCTTAACGGGAGGATCGAGAGTAGAATTTGCAGCAAATTGTTTGGCAAATAGTTCGGCTTTTCCTTTAGAGGTAGAAACAATTTTATCGTCAAAGATTAGGGGTAGAAAAGAATTTGTGCAAAAGTTTTGACTAATGTTTTTGGCAAAGGACCACAAGGAATTACTACCATTCAAGCAAGAGATGACTTTATCTTTTATCCGATTGTTTAAACGGTCTTTGGCTTATGAAATAGTTTGATTATACTGATTTCTTGCTTGAATGCTAGCCTGTCGGTTTTGGGGACTAGGGTTTTGAAGAAAGTCTGGCTTTGTCACAGGACTTAGAAAACCATGGTTTGTGATTTGGAGGTTTGAAGTTCTTTGTGGTATAAGAAATATAGGTCTCAATGCACAGTTAAATTGTTTCGGTAAGTTGTTTGCAAATTTCAGAGGGATCGTGAGTGGAAAAGCAGGTAGGATCCCAAGGGTAGGTGGCAAAGAAATCTCTCAGACCATCCCAGTCGGCCGATGCCAGACAGAGCGTGGAGGTGTACATTCAGTTGCCTCCGAATGTAAGGATATGTACGACACAGTGACCAAGCCATGATCTGAACGACCAAGGGGAGGAGTTACTGATGCTTGGTAGAGTTCAGGGTTAGAAGTAAGAAAAAGATCCAGGGGGATAAAATTATGAGTGGGAACCCTGGGGAAGTAGGTGGGTTCCATAATTAAATTGGTGAGCGAGTTACTGATTGCGAAGTTTTCGGCTACTCTGCCTTGAGTGTCAGTTTTTGAAAAACCTAACCAGTCCTTATTGTGAATATCAAAATCTTCGAGGACAATTACTTCGGCTAATGGAAAGTGGAAAATAATAGTCTTAATCTTTATTTAAAGAAAGTCAAATAACTCGGAGTGGCAACTGTCAGATGGGGACCGGTATAAACAGCAAAAGAATTTGGTAGAAGATCTAAAGGTAGGTTTTAGCCAATAAATATCAGGCCTACCCGATTCGAGGTTAGAAACCCTAGCACAATCCAGATCGTTGCAAACGTAGGCACATACACCACCATAGGATCGAAAAGATGAAATGAGTTCGTAGCCTGAGAAAAGGAGGTGGTTGGTTGATGTTTTGGAACTTATTTGGGTTTCGGTAAGAAATAATATGTCGGGTTTAGAAAAATAGAAAAAGAAAAAAATATAGAAAAAGTTTCAGACAATTATTGTAGTACCTACCCTAGTAAAAAGTATGCCTTTTTTTTCTGTAACAACCATTTTTGATTATTTTTGCCAGCTATGTCGTATTGTAATTTTAACGTTTCGGTTTTATTATATTTACATTTTTTTGTTTTTTTTTGCCCTATTTTAAACTATTTTAGAAAGAAAAAGCAAACGTTTATTACAGTTCGTCAAAAACTTAGATAATAACTTAGTGAAATGTGGTCCCGATAAGTTGCTATTTAATTTTCCACGAATAATATAACCCACTATTTATAACGGCTGCTGGTGCTTTTATTACCCTTTTCAATTATTACCGTGTCATCCTGCGGCACTAGATTATGTTTATTACAGCTTTTATACAAACCAGGAAAAGCGTCATAGATTTTAGGCATAAAAGCCACCCAGCAGTAATGGACTTAGTAGGTTTATCGCAAGGTTATTTACCGCATTTATATTCCCTAACTAATAAAGTAGTATATTATATCTTTTCATATACTGCTATAATGATAACTTAAATAAAAAAAGCCAAACAAAGGTTTAATTAAAATTAATATTGCCAGAAAGTAAAAAGCAATTTATATATATATATATATATATATATATATATATATATATATATATATATATATATATATATATATATATATATATATATATATATATATATATATATAAAAAATAAAAAAAAATATATATATATATATATATATATATATATGTATTTATTTTTTTCTGTCGTTGTGTAAAATCGAATTATAAAATAAGCTTTACTTGTACATTTATATTTTTTCTGCTCTATCTAACAACAATGTTATTTTTAAAATCCGACGTTTCGTTTTAGAAAAACCATCATCAAGTTTTTTTTTTCTTATGGGCGCCATATTGGATTTTTACGTAGATTGATAAAGTTTTTGATCCTGGTTTCGGTGATTTGTTATACTTAACTTCGACATAACCTTAAATAATTTTAAAAATGCTATATTATAAGTTAATCTTGAATTTGACATATTATGACACTTGTCAAAGTAATTATTATTCCCCCAAAATTGTTAAAAATAAGAAAAGAAATACTACCAAAATAAAAAAAAAACAAATATTTTATTATTATTAATTAACAATATAAAATAGAATAAAATTTCAAAAACAACATTATTTTAATGGAAAAATGCCTACCATTGGCAGCTCGACACTGATGGCAGTTTTTTAAAACTCTTGCTATGACCCTGCTTAGAGATTTATTAAATTGGTGGCATCTCTGACCCTCTCCTTCAAAATATTTTCATTTTTGGGGGATCCAGCTCATAAACTTCATTTTTTAAATGCCCCCATAAATAAAAATCTAGTGGCGTAATATCTGGGACCTTGCGGGCCATAAAACAGGTCCATTGTTAGAAATTACATTATTGCCAAAATGTTCCCCTAAAAACGTTCGAACTGCCAATGTATTAAGGGCTGGACAATCATCTTGCTGAAACCAGATCCTTTGAAATTGTGCATCATCAGGCACTGTTTCGCGAAGAGCAGGAAATATACGTTCCCTAAGCAAGGTTAGGTATTTGTCACCATTCACCGCTTGATTGAAAATGAACGGCCCTATGAAATGCCGCCCTGTAAAAAGAAAATATTACATTTTAGGTCTATAAATATTACTTACGGCATTTGCATTAGAAACTGAGATGTAAATCAAACATTCGATGTGATCGATCATATTTTAACACATTGTTAACTTATTTTATCCGTTTTGTTTTCGTAGATAATATCAAAACATAATCTCGAAAGTATAATTACAAAAAATCATAAACTCAAAGCCAAAAAGAACAAAAATAATACACCCCAAGGATAAAATTTGACATCGTTGAAATAAAAAAAAAACCAAAACCTGGAAAAATCCAATATGGCTCCCATAAGAAAAAATCAACTTGATGAGGGTTTTTGAAAACGAAACGTCGGATTTTAAAAATAATGTCGTTGTTGGATATAGCAGAAAAAATGGCAATGTAACAGTATAGCTTATTTTAAAATTTGATTTGAAACAACGACAGAAAAAAATAAAAAAGATTTTCAGAATTTTTGGTTTTTCTCGGATATCTTCGGAAAAATTGAGAATTTTAAAACATTGTAAAAAATATTATGGTCTTGTGAATGTATATTTGTCTCCATTTAACCCACTCTGTAGCCTTCAATGCAGATCCCAATATGGGGCAATGTATATATATATATATATATATATATATATATATATATATATATATATATATATATATATATATATATATATATATATATATATATATATATATATATATATATATATATATATATATATATCTATGTTCTCTCTGATCTAAAATTTTTTTTCCCGCAGTTCCGATTCCTTTTAAAAACTGTGTTGCTCTGATCCAAAAATTTTATCCTTAAATTGTTTTTTTTTTTTTGTTCTTTTGGCTTTGAGTTTCGGATGTTTGTAATTATATTTCGAGATTTGTTTATATTATCTACGAAAACAAAACGTACAAAATAAGTTAACAATGTTTAAAAATATCGACAATCGAATGTTTTTTACATCTCAGTTTCTAATGCAAATCCGTAAGTAAATTTATAGACCTAAAATGTAATATTTTTTTTTACAGCGCGGCATTATATAGGGCCGTTCATTTTCAATCAAGCGGTGAATGGTAAAATTTCCAACCTTGCTTAGAAAAGTATAATTCCTGCCTTCGCGAAAAGTCCCCCATGATGAAAATTTTAAAGGATCTGGTTTCAGCAAGATGATTGTCCAGCCGTTAAACATTGGCATTAACGTTTTTAGGGAACATTTTGGCAATAATGAATTTTTTAAAAATAGACCGTTTTTGGCCCGCAATCCCCCATATTACGCCACAGATTTTTTTTTTTGGGGGCATTTAAAAATGAAGTCATGAGTTGGATCCCCCAAAATGAAAATATTTTGAAGGAGAGGGTCAGAGATGCCACCAATTTAATAAATCTCTAAGCAGGGTCATAGCAAGAGTTTTAAAAACTCCTAGTGTCGAGCTGTCAATGGTAGGATTTTTTCCCTTAAAAAAATGTTGTTTTTTAAAATTTTACATTTTTTATTGTTAATTAATAATAATAAAATATTTGTTTTTTTTTATTTGGTAGTATTTCTTTCTTATTTTTAAAATTTTGGGGAAAAAAATTACTTTTACAAGGCTAAATTCAAACAAAAAACTTATAATATAGCATTTTTTAAATTATTTGGTTTGCGGTTAAGATAACAAATCACCGAAACAAGGATCAAAAAATTTATCAACACGGAAAATCCAATATGGCCCCCCATAAGAAAAAAACTTGATGATGGTTTTCAAAAAAAAACGTCGGATTTAAAAAAAAAATTGTTGTTAGATAGAGCAGAAAAAATAAAAGCAAGTAAAGCTTATTTTATAATTCGATTTTAAACAATGCAACGAAGAAAAAAAAAAAAAGATTTTTTTTTGGTTTTTCTTTTCCCAACCCTGTAGCTCTTCTAATAAGTGAGATCCTATATAGAGACTCGAATCTCGGACAACATACACCACACACACACACACACAAAATATATATATATATATATATATATATATATATATATATATATATATATATATATATATATATATATATATATATATATATATATATATATATATATATATATATATATATATATATATATATATATATATATATATATATATATACATATATATATATATATATATATATATATATATATATATATATATATATATATATTATATATATATATATATATATATATATATATATATATATATATATATATATATATATATATATATATATATATATATATATATATATATATATAGGTATCTAGTGACCAGGGCGAATGATTACTACCTCGTCTCCTGGAGTTTTGTTAAAAAATTAGCCAAAACTCGTTATCCGGGGGATTTTTGAGGTAGCTCGACACGAATATTCCCATAGTAACGGTCTCCGTGGTAGCTAGTGCCCCAAATAAATTTAAATAAAGTTCCCAGATTCTTTAAAACGCTTTTAAATCAAAAATTAAATATTAGGAATTTTAATTATTGTCCAATTTACATTTTTACGTTCATTTTGTATCTTGAAAACGGCGACCGACTAGTCGCCAAAACTTTATTAAGTTTTTTTGAATTTTAAAGGGTTTTTAAGTTTCTTATTTAGGCGATCTGCAAGTTAATTAAGGGTCTATTGACTCTGTGCGCTCTATGTGTGCTCACCCTGTACCCTGGGACATGGACCACAGCGATCCCTTCTTCCATACCTGACGAGTATTCCAAAAATATTTTAAAACTAATGATCTTTTTGTTAAATCCATTTATATGAATTTTTACTTTATTTTACCATAGGTGGAGATAAGAAAAACAGCTAATCGAAAAGGATTTTTTGTGATTAAGATATTAAAAAGAAAAATGAATGGTATGCTTCAACTTTGATTAATCTCAAATTTTTTGGGCCTTTTAAAAGTCTTTTTAAAGCATTTTTTTTGTAAAATCTAGCCATAACTCTACTCATATAAGGTGAATGCCCGCACCCAATAAAACCTTATTTACAATGTGACACAAAAAGTGTATGATATGCTAATAATAATGTCCTAGACATTTCACATTTTAGTGATCCAATTACATAGATGTTTCTTGTTAGTTTATTCAAGAGGCATTGATTATGATGCTCCCAAGAAAGAGTATGGTCAAGATGATAACCCAAGAACTTTGTGGTACTTTGGTTTAGGTAAAGCTCTTTGTTACTAAAATACAATAAATTTGTTTTGTTTTCATTTAACTTTAACCTATTTTCTGCAAACCACCGAGAATGCAGTCGGAAAAAAGCCAGATACTAAAATAGGACCAAATGCATATAGTGCGCTTGCTTTTTATGGATCACTTCTTTTATTATCTTGAATTTGAGATTGTGAAAGGGTAATAGGTAATCTCGTCGTGGTGAAATGTTCACTTCTGTCTTGTCGTCTTATGCACACATCTCAATTTTATTTTCTAAAATCACTTTAAAATTTTAGAAACAAAAAACTACCTTCGTCAGAAAAATAGAAACTGAAACTGGAATTTTAAAATCTTATGCGCAAAGAACTTTTAAATTTTTAAATAAATATTTCCCGTATGTTGCTAATTTGCACCCTGGTGATGATGTAAGAAGATTGGAATTTTGTCACTGGTTTTCATATGAATCTAACGGGGATCGTTCTTTTCACAAAAAATTATTTGGTCAGATGAATGTCAAATAACAAGTTGCGGTATTGTTAACCAACATAATAAAAGACATTGGAACTTAATCTGAATGTGAAAGTGCGGAGGGTGATAAACATCACTGCACCTAGGCCTTAGTAGGTCCGTTGTGCTATATCCTAAAGAGGACTCCCCACTCAGTACGCCGCCCATCCAACTGATTTAAAGTAGGTAAGAACGTCGCCTGGTACTACCTGCTCGTCAACAACGTCGATTTGGGGTAAATGTAAGTTTCTTTTGTTTCTTTCCAAATAAACTGGTGTATCGCTGTTTTAACAAAAATTTAAATGCAGATCGATATCTGGACATAGTCCAATCCAACTTTTTCAATACCGTTTATGATGTTCCTTTAAATAAAGTAACAGAGATTTACTTTCAACAAAACGGCGCCCATACCCATAACCCTCTTCGAATAAGAGAGTTTTTAAATACTCAACAACAACTTGATCAAAGAATTCATGAGGTATTTACAGAAACAAAACCATAACACATCATGAATGCCTTAAAATCCATTCGAAAAGATGTCAAGAGTTTCTTTAAATTAACAAAGGGGCTTTCAAAATTTCATTTTTTCCTTTACTAAATCTTTCATGTTTTTTAAGTTTCTATAGTTTTTTAATTTACTTTTTTAAGCTAATTCTTTCTTTTAATATTTATATGTTAAATTAGCTTTTGTTTCATAGCCCACTTTGTTTTAAAGTAATAAAGTTTAAATAAATCTCATAGAAAACCAATATCATCCATGGTGTATTTTATTTAAAAAAAAAAATTATATGCTATTTTTTTAGATTAAAATATGAAGGGTGTTTTATTTAAATAAATGAGGTTAGGTACAATAACGTAATAAATCAATCTTCATAAAGAAACTTCAATATGAACACATGTATCTCTTTTAACTAAAAATATAAAGGGTTATTCTAAAATTAACAATTTTTGGATTTTTCCTTGTATCTAAGCAACCATTCTAAGTTAATATATGTTTTATATATATATATATATATATATATATATATATATATATATATATATATATATATATATATATATATATATATATATATATATATATATTATATAATTGATTTATTACAATATGGTACCTAGCCTCATTTATTTAAATAAAATACATCATGGATGATATTGGTTTTCTATGAGATTTATTTAAACTTTATTATTTTAAAACAAAGTGAGCTATGAAACAAAATCTAATTTAACATATAAATATTAAAAGAAATAATTAACTTAAAAAAGTAAATTAAAAAACTATAGAAACTTAAAAAAATGAAAGATTTAGTAAAGGAAAAAATAAAATTTTAAAAGCCCCTTTGTTAATTTAACGAAACTCTTGACATCTTTTTCGAATGGATTTTAAGGCATTCATGATGTGTTATGGTTTTGTTTCTGTAAAGACCTCATGAATTCTTTGATCAAGTTGTTGTTGAGTATTTAAAAACTCTCTTATTCGAAGAGGGTTATGGGTATGGGCGCCGTTTTGTTGAAAGTAAATCTCTATTACTTTATTTAAAGGAACATCATAAAGGGTATTGAAAAAGTTGGATTGGACTATGTCCAGATATCGATCTGCATTTAAATTTTTGTTAAAACAGCGATACACCAGTTTATTAAAAAAGAAAAAACAACTTACATTTACCCCAAGTCGACCTTGTTGACATTATTATTAGCATATCATTCACTTTTTGTGTCACATTGTAAGGATGGTCTTATTGGGTGGGGCATTTACCTTTACCTTACTACCTCTACCTTAAAAAGATTTTTAAAAGCTTAAAAAAATTGAAATGAAAATTAAAAAAAATAAAAGCACACCTTTTATTTTTTTTAAATATCACAATTACAAAAAATACTTTTTGTTAAGCTTTTTTTTATCTTCACCTATGGTAAAATAAAGTAAGAATTCATATAAATGTATTTTATAAGACGACTATTAGTCCTAAAATATTTTTGGAATATTTGTCAGGCACGGAATGAGGGATCGCTTTGGTCCATGTCCCACGGTATAGAGTTGTGTACACATAGAGCGCACAGAGTCAATAATCCCTTAATTAACTTGTATATCGCCTAAATAAGAAACTCAAAAAACCCTTTAAAATTCAAAAAAACGTATTAAAGTTTTGGCAAAATAAACGTAAAAATGTGATTTGGACAATAATTAAAATAAATAATATTTAATTTTTGCTTTAAAAGTGGTTTAAAAAATCTAGGAACTACTTTTATTTAAATTTATTTGGGGCACTAGGTATCACAAAGGCCGTAACCATCGGGATATATGTGTTGGGCTACCTCAAAAACCCCCGCTGTGCGGTTTATTTAATTTTATATATATATATATATATATATATATATATATATATATATATATATATATATATATATATATATATATATATATATATATATATATATATATATATACAATATATATATATATATATATATATATATATATATATATATATATATATATATATATATATATATATACATATATATATATATATATATATATATATATATATATATATATATATATATATATATATATATATATATATATATGGAGGAGGAGGTTTAGTGCTTTATTTTCTTGACCACCTCGGTTAATACGTTAACTCTCAACCTTCATATCGTTCAGAATTTTTCACTTGTTTTGCTAGATATGGTGTTATTTTTTTGAAATTAACAGTTTTTTGTTCTTTCTTTGCTTTTATTTAAGGGGTACTATTAACAGAATGACATTATTTAGGCTGTCTATTTTTATCATTGACTTTAATAGTGAACGAGAAAATGCATTCATAAAAAGCCTATTTGTTAAAAAAATTTTGGTTATTAATTAAATTAATTTAAAAAAATTGGTTAAACTTTTATGTGGTAAGCAGGGTTTTAAAAGCTAACAATGCTTTCCCATTTTTTCTCTTTTGCCTAAAAAGCACTTAAACTTTGTTTGAAAATGTAAATTACAATTTCAAAAACTCAATTTAAGTATTTTAGCGTATAGCTTTTACCCAACAATAAGACAAACAGACAATTCTTTTAAGATATTACTTTTGTACACAAAAGTAAGAATAAGTAATTTAAACAACGTATAGAATTTACGTGCTATTTAATAAAATAATATTTATAAAATTTAATTTTAACTTAATTGTATGTCATAAAATATTATATTATGAAACCTGAGCAATATCCGCAAGAAGGCCGAAAAGTGAAACTTTACAAGCCGAATCCAGGACAAGCCGCAAGCGAGGTATAAAAGCCTGTGTGCCTTATAACGTTAATTTTTGGGTTTATAATGGGCACATTAGCCGTGGCTTACCTATAAATTTAATGGTTTTAAATTTTTATTTGCGTAAAAACCTTGAGAATATGTAAATTTTAGTTTAAATGCTATTTTCATTTTTTTTTTCTCTATAAGTTTAATAATCCACGTTTGGCTTGATTTTACAGCTGCCAGTGATGGGTTCAGTTCGGGTGCGGAATATCCACAAAATAGTCGGTTTTGGTTAGCAATAGCTGTTATCATTAAAAAATATTCAGTGTATTTTGCGTTAAAATAAAAACTTTGTAATAAAGTGTATTTTGTTAATATATGTCTATATTTTAAAACTTGTTATATTTTTTGCCTCTAGTTTCAATAAATAGTATTTTGGCAAATTATCCAAAGAAAAGAAGCCTTCGACTTTATAGAAGACTTAAAGTATGTTAAAAACAATTGGTAAATTAAGCGAAAAGGTTGATATTTTTTGAAGAGGTTAAATCAATTCTTTCAGCCGAAGAAGTCAGGCTTCTTTTGCAGAGACATTAACGAATTTCTGGCAAAGGCAACCGAAGAATTTATTAGCATTATGGTAAGTCTTTCAAAAATACTAAAATGAGATATTATTAAAATAATTATCAAATTGATTTACTGTTTGCTATACATACATTGCTTTTTTTATTTTTATCTTGTTTTAGGTAGAGCTAATCATTGGTGTGTCGGGGGCCTGTAGGAGCGATGAGTTACTAAAAATTAAAATAAACCACGTCAACTTTTGGAAGAAAAGATCGTCTTAGAAATTCCTCTTTTAAAAACATACATACACAAGTAGATCGTTTATTGTAAGCTATTCAGAATATGTTTCTATTTTCCATAAATACCTTACTTATGCGAAAAAATATAAAAATAGACAGGTTAATTTTTTAATGGTGACATGAAAAATTATATAATAAAGCCAGTGTCTATAATTTTATTTTAAATTTTCCCCTGCAAATAGCTGCTTTTTTAAAGCTTCCAAATATGGAAGCTTTTATAGGGCATGCTTTTCGATGTACCTTCGCAACTAGTGATGAGCAAAGCAAGACCAATACCGGGCTAGTCTTGGTCTTGGTCTTGGTTTTGCAAGCCTAGTCTTGGTCTTGGTCTTGCAAGCTAAAGAAAGGTTTTGTTTTTGGTCTTGGTCCTGCTTCACCCGGTCTTGGTCTTGATGCAAGAGTCTTGCTGGTCTTGTTTTTTTTTTGGTAGTAATAATTTAAAGTAAGTAATTTTGAATAAAATATATTTTTGTAATACTTAAAAATAAATAAAGATAGCGACTATATTTTTTGCATTAAAATTTTAAAATATACCGATTTTAAGCTTACACGTACATTTGAATTATTTTATTAAAAAGCATATTTTAAATGTAGGGGCTTTATTTATTTATAGCGTTTTATTTTTGGTTGAATTAAGACACAACCCGCTTTTATACATTTAGTGGCACATAGAAACATTTTAGTGATAAGAATTATTTTTTTTTTTTTAACTAGGCATAAAAAATTATAACAAATCTTGTACTAAGTAAGCAGAAAAATAACTTTTAATTTCAACCAGATATAAAATGTCCGTGAAAATGATTCTAATATGAGAACATTGGTTTTTGATTAAAAAAAAGTTATTCAGGAATCTTTTCAGTTCATATAAACTTATTATCTTTAAATTAATTAAACATTTGCCGTACAAAGTTAGTACAAATACTTTTCTGCATATACAAAGTGGCTTAATAGTGTGACAAAGCTCAATATCTCCGAAACCGTTCATGATGGTGAAAAACTGAAGATTCAAAAATTATAGAAAAAAAGGGCGGAAAATGTGAAACTATTTTCTATATCCCCATTTTTAACTTTTAACCTAAAATAAAAAAATTATGGCCAGAAATCCATTCAAAAAATCACCGCCCTGTATATTATGCTGGAAATTGTTAAACTGTCATATAGGCACAATATAAACGTAGATAGCTTTTAAATATCATTATCCGTCTTAACCGGAAGTGATATTAAAAATTCATTTATATAAAAAGTATTCCTATATTACATAAAAATAATATTTTTTATTAATCCATCTCTTTTACATTTATATTTTAGTTTTAAGAAGCAATCTAATAGTGCCACTTCTTACAGTGTGGATAAAAAATAATGTTTATTGTGGAGATTTTTGATCCACCCTGTAAGTGGCAGTACTAGATAGCTAATTAAAAAAAACATTAGAAATATGAA
Source organism: Listronotus oregonensis (assembly GCA_019359885.1). Taxonomy (NCBI): domain Eukaryota; kingdom Metazoa; phylum Arthropoda; class Insecta; order Coleoptera; family Curculionidae; genus Listronotus; species Listronotus oregonensis. Next base: position 24,538 of record JAHBCN010005770.1, on the reverse strand, counting down.
AGTAACTTACAGCTTCTATAACTTTTGTACCATTATTTTTTTTTTATCTGTCTTAAACGGTTTTGGAGATATCGAGCTTTGTCGGTCCATTGAGTCACAATCTTATTATTTTTAAAACATGTTATTGAATTTATTTGTTATTGTTCTTAAAATCTGTATAAAAAAACAAAGTGATCAATGTAATTATTATTTAATTAAAGAACCATGTTATTTATTCATTAATTGCCTTTTTTGGCGGTTCTTGACACATTTTTTGTTATGTCTGTATGAAATAAATTTGTAATATATATTAAATATAAAAAAGAAATATTATAATATAAAAAAGTCGCAGAAGTGCAAAAGTCTTGCAGGTCGGTCTTGGTATTGCGTAGTCTTGCACTCTTCGGTCTTGGTCTTGCATACCCCGTTCTTGGTCTTGGTCTTGCAAGCGAAAAGGCGTCTTGGTCTTGGTCTCGGTCCTGGTCTTGCTGCAAGACCAAGACCAAGACCGGTCTCGCTTATCACTATTCCCAACCTTACTGGCTGACAACGGGGCTGAGTTATTGCAACGGAAAAGACTGTGAGAATGGAAATCAAGTACGGTTGCTGAACGTTACATAGTCATCTTTGTAAAATAGAAATAAGACGGTCCTGATGCTATCCTGTACTTCCAAGAGTATTCAGTTGTCCAGTGCATCACATTAAGAAACTCCGCAAGAAATAATAGTTTCAAACCAAACACAACTTTAACAGGATGGTCTCAAGATTTTTATAATTAATAACAATGCCCATTTTAAAATTAATGTGAATAAATAGGTTTCTTGTAGATTAAATTAGGTCCATGTAGGTAGGTAGGTAGGTAGGTTTAAAGTGAGTGGGTATAACACCCTTCCACCGTGACCGATCGGTCTATTGTGGCTCACACCTTTTTATATTTCTCCCACCAGGTCCAGACTCCTAATAAATCTGATGATCCTGTTGGGAGAGAGATCTTTCACCTCCCCCGGCAACAAGGTGTCATTGCCGAGGATTGCGAATCTTAGTCGTGCCATTGCTGGACACGAACACAGTATGTGTTCTGCCGATTCATCCCCCTCCATGCACATGCGGCATTTGGCGTCTTCCGCTAGGCCGATCTGCAGTGTCCCGTGTACAGTCCGACTAAAGTTTTAAGGTGTCTTGATTGCTCCAGTAGTTCGGTGGGCTTATGAAGGCCTTCGAGTGTCTGAGACCAGGAAGTCCATGCCAGTACCGAAGATTTTTTTTTTGTGTCCAAGCTGATATGAACTACTTGGCCGTTCCATAAGACATACCGATGACCGGTTCCGGTCCTGTGAATTTTGTCTCCGCCCCCCTTTTGGCAAGGAGGTCTGCGAATTCATTACCCTCTAGGCCGGTGTGTCCAGGTATCCACAGTAGTGTAACCTTATTGTTTTGATCCAGTTTGGTCAGCGCATCCTTGCAATTCCAGGCGGTTTTCGAATTGCACCGGCTGGATTCAAGAGCCTTAAGGGCTGCTTGACTACCGGAGAATATTTTAATTGTCTTACGTGTGCAGTGCCGATCAACCAGTGATCTAGCACACATCTCAATAGCAAATACCTCCGCTTGAAATATGGTTGCGAGATTGCCCAGGCTAAAGGAAAACTCTGCCCTCGGCCTCTGTCCATATATTCCAGCTCCAACACCGTCTTTGGTTTTGGTGCCATCGGTGTACCAACAGATGTCAGCCCGGAGCAGGTCGGTCGTTTTTCGACTCCAGTCCTCCCTTTGTGGGTAAACTACACTGTAGGGCCGGTTGTAGTTGGTTGCTGTAGGCATTATGTCTGAGGGCATTCCCAGTCTGTCACAGGTCAGGACATTCCTGAGGAGACTGGTGCTCTCCATATGACACGCCTGCGGTTTAATACTGACCGCTTGATAGAGTCTGTATGTTGCCCACCTTGCCTCTCTCTCCAAGTTAGGTCCATGTAATATATGATTTAAATATATAAAAGCTATAAAACTTGCTGCTGGTTTTATTATTATATGTGTGAGATCAGTATTAAACGTAAGTAAACATTTTAAACATTTTTGGAAATAAAAAAAGAGCAGGGACATGGGGACAGAAATGCACTTTTCTGCTTAGGCAGGCAAGATTTAAAAAAGTCTCTAACGTCAACATTACATATACGATTGAAAAGAAAAGATACAAAATTCGCCTTAGAAAAAAAAACCATGTCAAAAACTCCCAACAATATTGTGCGCCAACTCCCATTGGAAATGCTTTAGAACTACCTTTCAACCTGTCAACGCTGCCAAGGATAACAACAGACTATTTCATGTAGTTAATATAATATCCTATTTCCAGTTTCAAAAACAACATTTTATGAACTTATTATGCACAACGAGGAAACTCTCCAAGGCTAAAATTGGCCTCAAGTCCCCGAGGACGCTTTTATTATCGGAGTCTTAGCATGGAAACGACCCATTACGGAAAAGTTGGAATAATTGCTGCGACCTGAAACAACTCGCTCTTTAAGCTCTATTATATTCTTCGATAGTTCATTGGCGTACGATAATTTTTACCCTGGTAGGTCAAAAGTATTAAATCCTATTTTCACTTACGAACCTTTAGCATAATTATTTCTAAAAAGAGCCTTTCTTATACAGGGTGTAAAATTATGATGCTCACGATTTTAATGGGCGATAGAGGAGCTCAAAACAAGTCAAAAATGCCAAGAACATATGAGTCAAAAGGTAATTGTTTTCAAAATATGGCCTTTCAAAGTTTAAAAAAGTTGGCAATACCGCGTCTGTAACATCGAAGCGAGTCTCAACTTCGAACATTTTTTGTGATGTGTTTTGAAATGTTTAATCTTTTTTAAAGGAGATGTTCATTTACGTACACATAATAAAAATTACTTTTTGCAATTTATTTTGATATTAAATTTAAGTAAAAACAATTATTGTTTGGTTTTTATTTGTAATTAAAAAATAATTGTACTTACCACAAGAATAGGTTTAAGTTCCATTTTAAGAACACAAATTATTATGCTTTAAAACAGCACTTTTTTGTTTTGCTTAAAGAATAAGATTTCATTTCACATTCCGTTTTTATCACTCTTTGGTACACTTACAATACGTTTGTCTTGAATTTAAAACATATCGGCCTATTTTCCCGATTTAAAAACAAACAAAAATATCGCGGCCGGATCGGTGAGCTTTTTTGTACAACTGAGCTGCACAAAGGTAGCTGTGTTGCCAATTGTTTTTTAAATTTTTAACTGGGAAAACAATTGTTGAAAAATTATTGTATTTTTTTTTTTTTTGTAGACTTAAACATTTAAAATTTAGTTTATTTTATTATTAAATGAATTTACTGATAAGAGTTTCAGACAAAAGTTTTCAGTTGTTACGGTTTACAGAAATAACTGCTTTTAAAGTGCATGTCAAGTTTTGACACATATGTCATATAAACTTTTCGACTTATTTTAAGCTCCACTACCGCCCATTAAAATGATGAGCAGCATACTTTTTACACCCTGTATACTTACCAACTCCTCAAAACACGTTTTAAAATACACAAACCCGCTGCTCTATTTGTGGGCCATTGTATCTACTACCGGTACCACAGCGTGGCTATTAAAATATAAGAAAAAAAGAGACAGATATAAAAGTAAAGTTAGCCACAGGAGTACACGTACAACAACTTAAGCCTCGCACAGCCATCTAACGGTGAGAGGTCCAAATTAAAATATATAAAATATTTATTTTATAGATGAGCAACGTACGACCAATAAGGATAGAAAATGATAGAGAAACAATTTCTTGTTTGAGAAGTGTCAAAATTAAACTGAAGCGTTTCGGAATTTTTGTCTCAATAACGGGTTTAATCTAATCTTATCATGGATACCGGGTCATTCAAGAATCACAGGAAATGAGGAGGCAGACAAACTAGCCAATATAGGCAGAAATCTAACTATTCCTATGATAGTTAGATAAAAATGAAATTATCCCAGTTTTAATTAAAACAAATCAAGATCATAATATGACATATGTAGATGAAAGACATTTAACTACCATAATTAGAATGAGAACTGGTCATTGCCTAACCAAAAGTCATTTGTATAAATTAGGTATTAGTGATAATCCTCACTGTGAATGTGCCAAATTGAGGGCCCGACCATATTTTTTTTGAATGCCCCATCAACTCAATTCCTGGTGTTAATCTTGATTATGTGTTCATTAAAAATGATTTAGTAACTCCGTTTAGCATTCGAAATATCCTTTCAAATATTAATCTTAAATCCATTAAAATTTTATTGAGGTTTCTAAATTACAATAAAATTTATATATAACATATCCTTCCTTATTGCTTTTATTACCTGGGTGCTATATTCCGAGGCAACTTTCAGTTGTGTAATGCTCCTCCGTTGCCCGGGAGCGAGAAGAGTTTTGTCCTTTGTTGTGCTATCTGTTAACTAACATTTCATACACCAATTCAATAGAAAAAAAAAACAAAACATACAAAACATTTCTATATATCACTATACTACTGATGCATTCTTCGACCTACAGGGAGTCTCGAGCTCGCCATTCTGAGGTCGTCTCTAATGTGCTGGCGAATGGCGCTGAAAGCAAAAAAGTGGCAGCCAACGCCATAAGAATAAAAGAAGAAGAAGAAGAAGAATTTTACGTCATGCGCACTACCGCTTCAAAAAGTAACAAAAAATTTTTTTGGCTGTTTTTGAGAATACGATAGCGACCAGGAAAAAAAAAGAAAATATCATAAAGGTATTAAATTATTTGTCATTAAAAACCAAGATGACCATTAATTTCATTTATGTTTGTTTTGCAAAAAATACCTTAACTTAGGGGTTGTAAATTCCCTATAAACCGAATAAATTATATAATATCAATACATGTGAACACAATCCCGTATCATAGCAACGCAAAATAAGAATTGTCGAGATAAGGATTTATAAGGGTTAAAAATATAGCCCTCTAAAAGGGTAAAATCTCATTAAAATAATTATAAAAAAGGAACACATTTAACAAATTCTAAAAGGAAATGTTTTATATTTTCAAGCCATGTAAATTATAAAACAACTTTTTTTTGTTAGTTTTCATAAGAACAAACCCTACGAGGGGTAAAGTCACTTCCATTCAAGAAAAGGTAATAAAAAGGCATAGAAATAAAAAAGACCCGTGTTTATTTTTTTATGGAAGACTTATGATACCCCGGATAAAAGATTTTGTTTAAATCTTACCCCTCTAGGTAAAAACCATTTTAAAACATTAAGAAACCAAAAGGATCTTCTAAAAATCCGAAAAAATATATTGCAATTTTCAAAGGCGTAAAAAATATAAAACAACCATTTTTTGCCAGTTTGGTGACTTTTAGAAGATGCTTTTGGGTGGTTCATCCTAGAGGGTGATAATAATAAATATATATATATATATATATATATATATATATATATATATATATATATATATATATATATATATATATATATATATTGTTTATTTTCTACGAAAATATGAAAAACTAAATACTTTTCGCACTTTAAGCTCTAAAAACACTATTTGAGATATTTCCAAGCTCATTTTGAAAATCATCAACTATTTGAAAGCTAATTATTATGCACTTGAAGTAGTATATATATATATATATAATATATTATATATATATATATATAAATATAAATATAATATATATATATATATATATATATTTTTTTCGGTACCTCGTATTGTTGTGTTAGTATATACATACACGGTTACAAGAGCTTAACATACTTTACTCGTGAGAATCTGCGACAAACATATTCTTACCTTTACGGGAAGGATACACTCATGACACATAAGTTTTGCGAAAGTTATGGATCAAAAAATCGAGGCTACTCTGGACTTTTGCATTTCTACGTAACTGTCGAGATAACAGCTGATTCCCACCTGCTGCAAACTTAGGTATCCATAAAAATCCGAAAACAACTAGATTCTAACACTGCAAGCCACTTATATATATTCGGAAAGAATCCACTGAGACTTAAGATATATATATATATATATATATATATATATATATATATATATATATATATATATATATATATATATATATATACGAGTGTCTACTTAAGTTGCAACATATGGGTGTGCTGATAAGTTGTCCTCCGGCGATATTCGAGAACCCTTCATCAACTTTCGGAAAAAATCTATAGTAAAAATCGGCATCAAAAAGCTGGAAATTATTTTCAAGTTTCTAATTCAGCCGTTAGTGGGCGTAAAACTAATTGTAAGAACAAAATAAAAAACACGGATTATTTAAAAATATGCCATATTAAGTTATGTCTTTGATAGTTTTGTCACAAACTACGTAAAATAAGGAAACTTTTTGCTTTTAAGCGTTTTTCCCTAGCCTGTTAAATATAGTAAGGGAAGAGGAGCGAATCTACATCGAAAAAAATTGAATAACTTTGTTTCGGCTTAACCCATTTTGATAAACAGGGGTTTGTTTGAAAGAGCTTTTTAAAAACTTTAAAGGGAAAATATTAAAGTAATAAATTATTTTTTTTGGTTTTTTTCTTCAGAAACTATTTTTTTTGGAAAGTTATTAATTTTTAATTTTTTCGAAAAAATTTTAAAAACAATGGTATTATTATTCCCAATAAAAATAGAATAAAAAAAAGAAACTGAAACCCATTTCCCATATCTCAAAATTCTCGAGTTATTGCCAAAAAACTGCATTACTCGTATCCTTTCCTATTTTAAGCTGTCAGATAAACAACGCGGCAAGCCTGTACTAGAATCAAGTGTTTTGAGGAAGAAGTAACAAAATGGCGGACTTTGAAATTTTTCTACTTTATTTTTGAGGCTATGCCGTTTAAAAAAATGGGTTTAATTACATCGAATATTTATGATTCTAATACAGACCATAGCCATATCTTCGACAATTAAACTCTTAAAATTTTAGCGTGATCGCTTTATTGATTTTTGCAAAATAATGTCCACCAGGTCAAAAAATGTTTTTTTTTTTTGAGAAAAAGTACAACTTTCCTAAACAAAATTTATACTTTAACTGCTTAAGATGGTGTAAAAAATGTAAGACGCACGTATGTAGAGTAAAGCGGACAGGTGTCGAACCGCTCCAAAATCATAGTTGCACGCCTCGTATAACACGTGTCACACACAAACATTTTAGGCAGCTCTTACCTAAATAAACTGCTGTACACTATTTTTAAAAGTGTATAAAACACAAAACCGATATTTTTAGAAAATATATTTTTTCAAAATTTTTGACTAGTGACGCCTTCTTAAGTTCAAGCAGAATCAACATTTTAAAAACGTTTTTTTTTTAAAAAATTACTGGATTCAGAAAAATGCAATACCTGTTTGTATATAAGCCAGATTTTATTGTCACCCTTAAAAAAACATATTTTGCCAGGTCTAAAGATCAAATGTTTCGTTCTTATATTTTTCTCAAAATAATTTTAAGTTGACATGCCGCTTTTTAAATGAATACTTATTTGGTCTCATCTCTCGGACATTTAAAAAACGCTAAACCACGTCCATGCCATGTAATAATATTACCGTTAACATATGAATTTAAAAACATGATTTAAATTTAATTAATTTTCGGCAAATACTTTTTACGTCTCGATTCACTGGTAAACGTTTACTTTATTATTCAAAAAGTCATAATGCAAGCACGATTGTTTTACATTTTTTATATGTAAAACAATCACATTTAATAATCCCTGGGATTTGTTCTCTTGTTACCGTGAATAAGTGAATGCTTCATAATTAAAAAAATCCTTCATACTTGAAATTTCGTCTTGTTAACGCGACCAAAATAGGCCTGCGAATCAAGTTTGCCACCCTTTTTTTTTTCTTGAAAAAGACTACATTTGGCAACATTATTGTATATCTGCGCCTTAAGCCGGGGTCCCACGGCCTGATTTCTCACAAGCCCGATCGCGCCAGACCAGACCGACAGGCCATGAGAACAGTCCCATCCGATGAGACCTGCGGAGGCCTGTAGTCTCCAATCCGATCCGTGGGGAGTCGATAAGTTCAAAGGTGCGACCTGTCGCGGCCTGTACGGGCGCGTCTGCCTCGGTTCTAATTAAGGTTGTAACGAAACTCCACCTCCGCCTCCCTTACTGCGGAACTTCCGCAAAGTTTATGCGGAGTTTTAACGGAGGTTTATTTACGAGAACATACAAGGCGCAAGGAGCGACGTTGGGCGACGCGGCCGCTCGGCTGCCTCTTCTTAATTTTGATTACGAATTTATTTATTAAAGCGCACTATTTACATATATGTATGTTATGTACCCATTTAAAATACATATTTTTGACTTTAATAAATCATAAATTTCTGTTTTGTTCACTTCAAATTTCACCTCCGCATCCGCGGAGGCGATCCTCTCCTCCTCCGCATCCGCCTCCGCTAAGAAGGCCTCCGTCACAACCCTGGTTCTAATCATTTATTTCACCTGCGACGATAAAAATATTCGAGTTTCTAACTCTCTACAAAAATGAACCGGCGCTAAGTTTTCTGCTTGATTTATCAAATTTTCACCACTGAATAAAACCACAGCGGCTGCCATGCGTTTCGTATTACTTAACATGATGGAATGTCGATCAACCAGCCACACCAGGCCGACACACGCCGTGGGATGCTTGGTACGGGGCAACGTCTGGCGGTTATCATGCCGTGGGAACCCAGCTTTAAACGACGCTTCGAATCCATTTGTCTTAAAAAGCCATAAGGTTATTGAGCTGTTGCCAGTATCAAACCAGTCTTGGCAAATCTCTATACAGAGAAAACAATTTTACTGACTGGTTTATATTGGTGTCTTGCAATTTTAAGTAAAGTAAAGAGTCTCTTTTTTAGGTACCCATAACCATTCCGGAAATCCTCCAAGGAAAAACTATTCAGGCCTTTCCTTAGGAATTTTTGAAGTGTGTGTGTGTGTGTGTGTGTGTGTGTGTGAAAACACTATAGTTTTGTCAAACTCTGCAGGCCGCCTAAATTAGAATCGAAAAACCATTTAAAAATCCTCCGGTTGGAACAGTAGTGGGCCAACTGAAGTGTCTGTGTCAAATTAACACAGTTTTGTACCATTGTAGCATTGAGATAAACAAGTCTCTAGAGTTTATTAATTTTTAATAAGTCTGAACGGTGCATTTGACAGGTAAAAAGTGAACATTACAATGACAGGATAAAAAGGTTACTGCGGATCTTAGATATTCTTATGCAAGACTTTGTATAACTACTGACACGTATTTTCGCGCCTGTTTTACGACACTTTATGCTAATAAAATCCAGAGAATTGCAAGACAACTCTGTGATGACGCAATCGCTACTTACTACGAGAAAATGAACTAACCTTAAGGATTTCTTGATTGTTTGTAGAGCCGGGTGTATTTAGGAAATCCCTAAGGCCAGCATTTTTTTATCGGAGGATTTCCCGAATGCGTGTGGGTACCTTTATACGCCTTTGCAGATTTTTTCTACTATTTAGTTATAAAACCGGCAAATCTATAATATCATTAGCAGAAAAATCTTATAGCCCAAATATGATTTGTGTTGTATTACATTACTGTTTACTTAGCCCGATAAAAATCTAAAAAATATTGGTTTTTCCTAAACTCTTAAAAACGTACCAATTAATTTTAATGTCTTTGGGTATATAATACGGCATTATACCTATAATGAAGTTTTTAAGTGGTCTAGTCATTAGCTATACTAAAAGGTTTTCTGGCAAAGCTATATGAATGTTTCGATTTGCTTGGTACTTGCCATCTAACTTACAAATCAGGAATTTGCGAATTTCCATAATTTGTATCTTAAAATTCGTTTTTATAGAATAATATCAGAACTAATCAAAGTGCATTTCTCCTGCTCTATAATTAGTAAGGCAAAACCCATAACAAAATTTTTAAATAAGTAATATATATTTTAATATTTTCGTGATGCCAATGCATCCACTACTTTACTTTATACGTATTTCCGAGATTTGTGACGTTAAATATTCTCTAATTTATTCCATCCATTATTCCAAATTATGTTTTACACTCTTTCCTTAAGGAACGGTTCTTTAACATAAAAAAGAGATACTTAATTATAACGATTTAAAGACCCAGCAAGATTAAAAGAATTTAAATTATGAAAGAAATGTAAAGGTTGTTTATAAGTAAATTAAGTGTTTTGTTGGTTAAAGGGAGCCTTTAAAACTTTTATATTACAGTCTGAAATAATGATGAATTATGGAAAGTCTTACGACAATGCGCGACAATAAAATGTCTCTTATAGCCAAGTTCGTGATTGACATTTTTTTTGCTCTTTTTGCTTAATACCGTTCCTTAATTTTATCCATCCATCATATGTCACGTGTTCTATTAACAGATCATCTGCTGCAAGGCCACGTGACATAAAAATCTGCTCGCTTTGCTTTCCTTCAAGATGTTAATAAAGAACTTCGCCTATTTTGATATCTGAGTTCAATATGGTTTTTTCTGTATTTCACACAATTAGAAAGGCCCCTTAAGTTTCTTGGTGAATCGTGAATCGTTGCTCTTGACATATTTAAAGCTTTTAATCAGATCTGGCATGATACGCTCCTTAACAAACTTCCTACTTACACACTCTTACAGCTTTCACCAAGTTAATGCAGGGGTGCCCCAGGGCTCAGTACTGACTCAGTTTTATTCTTCTTCACATTAACGACCTTCAATCTTCCACAATCAATTCTATTTGTAGTTTTGCTGACGATAGTACCCTTCACTCTAATATTTGGGTTCTTAAACCATTCTTTAAGCCTGATTTAAAAAATAAGCGCGGGGTAATGCATATATCTCTTTTAGAGGTACTTAAACTAATAACGGATTGGGGCTCCCAAAATCTTAGTTAGTTTAATGCCTCTAAAATACAAATAAATCCGCCGTCGAGAAAAAAGTCTGCCAATACTCATCTTTTCTCATGAGCAGACAAGTTCTGCAGAACAAAGAGACATAACCAAGTTATTTAACATCCATAGCCACCACGGCTTTAAAAAAACTTGGATTGTCTCTCGCGCAAAAAAGTATTTCTCCTCTTGCAATCTGTATACTTTCTATCTCAAGTCAGACCCCCATTAAAATATTGTTCTGATGTCTGGGGTATGGCGTCTCCCAGAACTCTTAGCATTCTCGATTCCATTTAGAAAAGGGATGTTTGCCTTAATAAGGATCCCACACTAACAAGAAAGCTACTGTTCCTTGTCCACAGGTGGGATATAGGGGATCTTCTTCTTCTACCCTAGGATCCGTCTTGATTCGCTACCGGAGGCAGCGCAGCCCCTTGGACTTTTTGTGCCTAATCTTTCATTTATCATTTATACCCATTTTTCCATTAGCCTATTCCTTCTATAATCTTGTGTAGGTGTCCTCTTAGGTTATCGTGCCCTGTTAGCAACCCTACTGTTATGCGAAGTCATTTTCTACTTTGTCTGAGTAGTTCTTCCTTTATTCTTTTGGATGGGCTCCTTATGAAGCTTTTTCCATGTCGTATTCTACTAAGGTTCCCTTAGTATTCCTCGTGTTTGTTTCTGATCCATTCCTTGGTTTGCCCTTGTGCTGTGGTTTTGGTCACTCCAAGGCAGGATCTGGTCCAAAGTATTTTTTGTTGCCTTCTATTTCCGAAATAGGGAATGTATCCCCCTTTATAGGTATTTTTTCGACTTCTGCTCCGGAAAATTAGCCAGCATAATTTCTCCCCTAGCAGCCCCAACAGAGCAACACGTATAATTTAAGATGACTTAAATATCCCACTTTCTTTGTTTCTTTATCCCTAGAAAAGTGAAGGGCACTCAGGTGTCCAAAGCTCAATGGAATGGAAATCCCCTTCTCAAAAGAGGTCAAGAATCTAGGAGTCATTTTTGACCAAAAGATGAACTGGGGACTACACCTCAAGAAAGTTGTTCAGAAGGCAAAAATCGCCCTCGGGAGATGTCGCAGGCTTTGTGGAAAAAGCTGGGGACTTAACTCAAAGATGAACCTGTGGTTGTATAAAATGGTAATAAGACCTACGGCTCTGTTGCCTCGGGGGCAAGGGTCACGCAGACCGTAGCAACCAGACAACTTCAAACTGTGCAAAGGCTAGCATGCGTATGCATCACGGGAGCTATGAGAACAACCCCAACCGCAGCCCTGGAAGTGCTGCTAAACCTGCCGCCACTTCACATTTACATACAGGGAGAAGTAAAGGCGGTACTCTATAAACTCAAACGAGGTCAAAGTCCAATTATAGGACATCAAAAGATCTCAAGATGGGAAATAGAGGAGGACCAAGAGGTCAGCTTATTGTTTGAGATGCCCTCGGATAGGCAACCCCTCGTTTCATCTTCAACAGACACTTTCGGATTGTCATACCAGATAGGGAGGACTGGAAAGAAGGCCCTCCAATCAAAGACGATCATATCTGGTATACAGATGGCTCCAAGACCAACAAGGGAGTAGGAGCTGGCATCTATGGAGACAAGCCTAGAGAAAAGATAACCTTAAGTCTTGGTCAGCACGCCACGCTTTTCCCAGCGGAAATCTCAGCAATATTGCATTGTGTCGTGCTGATTAAAGGAAAACACATCGTTATTTACTCAGACAGCCAAGCGACCCTGAAGGCCATCCAAAGTTAATTCCAAACTAGTGGGGGACTGTATACAGGCCCTGGAAAAAGTCGGCTTTGCAAACAAACTTACGGTAGCCTGGGTACCAGGCCACGAGGGCCACCCAGGTAACGAAGAGACCGACGATCTAGCCAAAAGAGGATCAGCCATGGAAATGATAGGCTCTGAGCCATTCTGTAGAATCTCGGCAGGCCTCTTTAAAGCATCTATTAAGGGCTGGATAGACAGATAGTTTCAAAGCTGGTGGGTACAAACACCAGGACAACGACAGGCAAAGCAGTTCATTAAGACCTGCTCGGCCAAGTTTACCTTGAAACTACTGAGCCATAGCCGTAAGGTCGTAAGGATAACGGTAGGTCAACTAACAGGACATTGCAAACTCAACAAGCACCTGAAAAGAATAGACCTGGTGGAGGATAGCCTGTGTAGGTTCTGCCAGGAGGCTGAAGAAACAGCCGTATATGTGTGGTGCCACTGCGAAGCACTATGTAGGCTTAGGTTTACTAGGCTTGGTGAGGAAAAGTCAAAGGCGGCGAGATATATGGAGTGGCCAGTATCAAGACTCTGGGGTCTAGTTAAGAAGACGGGCCTGGACAAAGTACTCTAAAGAATGATAGGAGAAACCACAATAAATCTGGTAAGTTTGCAGTGGTGGAGGACATTTTTTGCACTCTCTCACATAATCTAATCTACTATGCAAAGTCTTTTCTTACTTTGTCTGAGTAGTTCTTTCCTTGTTCTTTTGGATAAATCCCTTTATAAAGCCTTTTCCATGTTTTATTCTACTGGCGCTGGACCAGTAGTCTCGTTTTGTTTTTCGGATCCATTCCCTAGTTTGCTCTCGTGCTGTGGTGTTGGTTACCCCAATGACAGGTTCTGGTCCAAAGTATGGAGTGGATGATCCCTGCGTCGCTAGCACATCCGCTTTTTCGTTGCCTTCTATTCTCTAATGTTTCGGTGCCCACAAAAGAGTTACCCTGTTGCGTATGATAACAATAAATTGATAATTTAACTATGAACAAATAGTCAAATGATATACAAGGGACAGGCAACTTTGTGTTTTATCTTTAAAACCGTAACTGATCACAAATAATTAAGTAAGCCACTGGGTTCTACCTAAAATTCTACATAATTAGGCCGTTTATATTTTTTTCTATCTACAACTAATAACCGAGATACAGGGGTGTACTGAAATAATTAAAATTTAAAAACTGCGCTCTATCTTCGACACGAAGCAAGTTGCAGTTGAAAATCGAATTTGAAAACATGCCATCAAATTTGCTTTATCTGTGGTAGTATTTCCTATACCATAAAAATCCATCAAAACGGCGCCACCTTATATAGGGTGACGCATTTTGGTTGTATATACGGGGTATAAAAAAAAAACCGCCGGTTTGGTGAGGAAAAGCCAAAACCGGCAATATATATGGAGTGGCCTGTGTCAAGACTCTGAAGTCTAGTTAAGAAAACGGGCCTGGACAAGGTACTCTAAACAACGATAGGAGAAACCACATTAAATCTGGTAAGGTTGCAGTGGTTAAGGTCATTTTGCCATCTCCGCTCTAATAATCTTATCTAATCCCTAGAGTGTAAAGACTGTGGAACCCTGTGGAACTGCCAGCAGGGGTTTTTCTTTCTCCTCCAAATATTTAAATCATGGGTTAAAAAACTTCTTCTTTTCACACCTAAGACAGTCACAATACTTTAGTACTTAGGCTTTAAGCCTTCGATGATTGTCTCAAGATAAAAGAAAATAAATAAATAGTTTTATTAGGCTATACTAACTTTAATAGAAAACAAACTCCTCGATAAAATAATAATAAAAAAATAAGTATAATAAAACCAGATTTAAAGTGTTTTAATAAAAATGTAAATTTGTATTTCATAATAAAATTAATTGAGTTTAATTTTTAGAGAACTACAAAACTCGAACCGAAATTCATTAAGCAGTAATTGGCAAAATGAATGCTTTATAAACTTTGACAGTTAAGTTGAATACTTAATTTTGGTGCTTTTATTTTAAACCTGGAATATTGCAGTAATTGGAACAAAATATAGCTTTTAGCCGAACAAAGCTTTTAGTTTTTAATGAACGGATTTTAGGTTTATACGGAGTGGTCCAGATAATATCCTTTAAATTGAGGGGTCCCTTGGCCATAAATAACTTAATGAATATCAATGAAAGTAAATTTTAAAATTTTTAATCTTAGGATAGTTAACAAAGCCTTATAGTTTCATTACTAGCATACCGTAAGAGTCTTAGTTGCGGTAGGAGGTAGTATATTGGCACGATACTTAAAGATTTGGAGAAGAAGGAAAGCTGCTCTACAAATAGTATTATAGACAGCCTGGACACTCTACTTAAGTAGCAATTAGGGAAAGTTTTCGGTAAATTGGCAACAATGTAATCCATTGAACTATATTAAAATACTTAGGGTCACCATTTGGTCAAGATGATTATCTTATGGAAGTTTGCACGTAACAGTGTTGAATGAATATTTATTGCTCTTGGGTATAATTGCTACTTGAGTAGGAATAAAGAAACGAACAAAGTGTTAAGATCTAAAATTAAAATTTTCTTTACCAAAGTGTTCCCGTTGAGGACAATAGCATCTTGTTTATAGTTGGTGTAGGTCCCATTCCCATGTCTCACATTTTAAATAATTAATTTTGTAAATCCTAGAGCCGCCACTGTTTGAAGCTGTTGTAGTATGGATACAATATGTTTGTGCAAATTAAGAACGTTCTGTAACGCCCACAAAGTTAAATGAATCTTAATTCTGCCGAACTTGGCAGCTTATAACTAAAGGGTTGGTATTGGTAGGTTTTTAGGCGACAACGAACATGTTTGTATTTTTATGGCATTTAACCGGGCAAGATTTTTAAAGCCCAATTCGTAATTAGGTGAAGGTCCTGTAAAAAAAATATCTGCATTGCTTTGAGCCTACTTTTTAAATCAGACTTACAGACTGACCTAAAAAAATGAATACTGGGATGAAGGGTGTTGTCGTTATCAAAATTATAAATTGGGTTAATTGTAGAAAAGAGTAGATTGCCACAAAAGATACGCAGCAGATCTTATTTTCATACAAAAATTCTTAAGCCTCCATGTAAGTCTGATTTGGAGAACAAGCGCAGGTCAATGCAGATATCTCTTTTACAAAACCTTTGATGCCTCCAAAACACAGTCATGTTCGCTGTGGCGAAAAAAGCCTGCCAATGCTCATCCGTTAAATAAAAGCGGCCAAGTCCTGCAGAAAAATAAAACATTTAATCTTGCTTGGATTTTTTTTTTCGAGCCAGAAAGTATTTTTCTCCTTCTAATCTGTATACTCTCTATGCATCCCAGATCAGACCTTCCTTAAAATATTGTTCTCATGTCTGGGGAATGGCGTCTCCTACAACATTTAGCATTCTTGACACCATTCAAAGAAGAGCTGTTCGTCTTATTAATGATGCAACACTTACAGAACAGCTTTCGTCTCTTGCCGACCGACAAGCTGTAGGGAATATGTCGCTTTTAATAGGTATTTTCACGGCTACTGAAGACTTGGCCAGTAGAATTTCTTTTTTGGCAGCTCCCAACAGAGCAACATTTTGTACTATTTTTATGCATCATTTTACTGTTGAACTTGAGAGCCTCCGAACTTTTCACTTTGTTTATTCCTTCATCCTTAGAGTGTCCAGACTAGGGAGCCTGCTACCCGCTAAGGTTTTCCCTTTTCCTCCAAATCTCCAAATATTTAAGTCTCGTGATAATAAAGTCCTTCTTACCACACTTTAGACACACACGGTACGTTAGTATTTAGCCCTTAGTCTTTGTGGACTGTCGCAAGATAAAAAAAAACTAGAATAAGTGCCTTTAGTTTATTGAGGAATCCTGGATCTCTTGATATAACAAGGCTTTTGACCAGGTCTAACATAACGTGCTTCTAAACAAAGTTCAATTTTACTGTCTTTCATCTGAATTTTGTTCTTGGCTCTCTATTTTTTTTCCAAATGACGAATATCAGTTCTTGTAGATGAAACTTTTCCAGCCAAATTAACTAGGGGAAAGGCCAGGGCTGAGTACTGACCCCAATTCTATTTTTACTTTATATTAAAGATATTCTCTCTTATATGAAATGTCTCAAATGCCTTAAAAAGTATTAAGCCAAATATAGAAAGCAAGCTTAAAGCACTGCAGATATCTCCTTTACAGGACGTTTAACCACTTATTTTAAATTAGAGCATAAAACATATTGTCTAGTTTAATGCCACAAAAATACAATCATGTTCGATGTCGCGAAAAAGGTCTACCAATGCCAATCTTTACGGACGACCAAGTTCTGCAAAATAAAGATTCATTTAACCTTGGAGGTGTTACCTTTGAGAGCGATCTTAATTGGCACAAGCATAATATTTCCATAGCCACGGCAAAATCGAAGCACTGATTCATCCTTTGCATTGTATGTATTTCCAATCAGACCCTGTCTTGAATATTTTTCTCATGTCTGGACAACAGCGTCTGCCACTAGGCTAAGAAGTTTTAATTCAATTTAAAGAAGGACCGATTGGTCTATTAATGACCCAATTCTTACAATACAGCTTCTTTCTCTTGCTGATCGACGAGCTGTGGGAAACTTGACGCTTCTTTATAGATATTTTTATGACTTCTGCTCCGAATAATAACACAAGTCGACATAATTTTTGTAAAATTGATGATAATGCTTAGTTTGCATTTCATTTAGGAAGTTATTAAAACAGTTTTTTCCAAAAATGGCCTCGCACGTCCCATTTTCAAGTACCTGCTTCTCTTTTATATAATGCGATCTTTGAAATCATTTTTACCTGCCTTAGCACCGAAAAGTACAACAAGACCGCAGAGGGATTAGTTTCATACGATTGTACGAACCTCCATGAGTTTTATTGTTTTCTGCAGTTTAGTTGGTTTCTGTCTCGTTTACAGTACAGTCAAGTGTTTAAGTCGATTTTGATATAAAATGGCAAGTTCAAGTCATCGATGTTGCAAAAATCCAGCCGATAAGTTTTGTTATATATGTGAACATTTTATTATAAAGTCCCAAGCTAGATTTATATCTGAGAAAGTATAAAAAGCTTATTTTTCATATTTTAAGTGCCAAATTGGGAATCAAGATAAAAGTTGAGCTCCTCATGTTTGTTGTGTGAGTTGTCATGTAAATTTAGTGCAGAGGATGTATCGCAAGAAAAATTTTATGCCGTTTGCTGCTCCTATGGTGTGGAGAAAACCTACTGACCATGTAAGTAATTGCTACTTTTGCATCACTAAAACAGAAGGGATTTTAAAAAAGCATATAGACAAAATAGAATATCCAAATTTACCTTCTGCACTAAGGCTAGTTCCTCATTGCCAGGAATTACCGGTACCGATAGCGCCTTTAAACCTGGACATCGTGTTTTTCAGTGATTTTCACTCTTCATCCGAATCTGATTCACAGCTTCCTGAGAACACTAGTTGTGACCCAATATTTTTACCAACTAGCAGTGAACCTCACTTAATAACTCAAAATGGATTAAATGACTTGGTACGTAACCTAGGATTGTAAACTTTTTGGTTGCAGACTTCAACAGTAGAACTTGGTAGATAAAAAAGCAAGTGTTTCACTTTATCAAAAACGGAATGCAACATTATTAAGTTTTTTTTAAATGGAAGAGTCACTATGTGTATGTTGTGATATTGATGGATTAATGAATGAGCTTAATAAGAAATATGATCTTGGCGAGTGACGTTTATTCATAGATTCATCGAAATACAGCCTAAAAGCAGTGCCGCTTCATATTGGAAACAAAAAACCATCTATTCCTTTAGCCCATTCAGTGACAATGAAAGAAACCTATGACAACTAAACAACCATATTAAATCGTGTTAAATATGAACAGTATCAGTGGGATATCTGTGGAGATTTAAAAGTCATAGGTATCTTGCTAGGACTTCAATGAGGTTTTACAAAGTATTGCTGTTTTTTGTGTCTATGCGACAGAAGGGCAACAAAAGAACACTACAGTAGAAAGGATTGGTCTCATAGAACTTCTTTTAAATCTGATACTTTAAACATTAACTATGTCCTCCCCCTCCCTGTTAACCCAAAGAAGGTTCTAATACTGCCTCTCCGTATTTAGCTTGGACTAATGAAAAACTTTATTAAAGCCATGGACAAAGAGGGTAGTGGTTTCCAGTACATAAGAAGAAATATTTCCTCAACTAAGTGATGCATAATTAAAAGAAAGCACATTTATTGGACCTCAGATAAGGAAGCTCCTAGATGATCTCCCTTTTCAAGAACAATTAAATGAAAAGAAATTGGCAGCTTGGACGTGTTTTGTAAGTGTAGTGAAATGATTTCTGGGCAACAAGAAGATGAAGACTATAAAACCTTCATAGATGAACTGTTCAAAGCCTATAAATTACTAGGGTGTCGCATGTCTCTAAAAATACATTTTTTGCAGTCCCATGTAATTTTTTTCCGGAAAATTTGGGTGCAGTAAGCGACGAACAAGGAGAGAGGTTTCATCAGGACATCAGGACGATGGAAACAAGATACCAGGGACGCTGAAACCCATCTATGTTGGGCGACTACTGTTGGTTTTAAAAAAGGGATGATGCACACAGAACACAAAAGGAAAAAGTAAACGTTTTTGTCGCTGTATCATATCTCGTGCAATATATTTTTTATTCACATAATAGCAATCCTCAGTAATATTTTACATGTTTTACTTTAAACAAATCTATTTTCGTCAATGTTACTTTAAAAAAAATAAATTTGTTGACTTGTGTTATTATTTTACCCCCAGCAACCACAATAGAGTGACGCGAAGTGCTACTTTTATGCACTTGACAATCCCACAAAAAGAGGCTTTAAACTTTTCACTTTATTTGTTCCTTTCTTCCAAGTGTGTCTAGATTTTAGACAGCCAAGCTACTTTTAAGCTTCGACGACCTTTTTAAGATAAAAAAAAATATTAATGAAGTTACATAATTGTATTCAATATTTATGCTTTTTAATTTATGTTTTGCGTTTTTTTTTTTAAATTTAGATGCCAACATTTTTGCCCACCGTGTATACACAGTACATAAAGCAAAAGTATATGGTTTATATATATATATATATATAATAATATATATATATATATATAATATATATATATATATATATATATATATATATAAAAAACCTAAAAATAAAAACTCATTCAGGTAAATAAAAGAAAACCTAAAAGCTATCGTTAAAAATCGTTTATCAAAATAATGCAATTTCCGGGAAACTTTTATAGTTCTGTGAAATTTCTCAACATAATCTACCGTTTTTGACCGGGAAAAAGCTGTAAAATGCCAACAAAAGATTAGTTTGACGGTGGTTTTATTAACCTTTTAATGGCTTTTATCTGAAAATAAGAAATTTTACCGAGTATTATTAAACTGAATTTTTTGTGGTAGATGCAATTTCAAAGGACCATCAAAGCACATTGCAAAGAAAAAAAAATAATAAGGCAACATCAATTTAAGAATGAATTAAAATTTATTAATAATAGCACTAAAATCTTGAACTTCCATGTTCTTTATTTGTTATTTAATAAACAACTATTCTTAAAAGCTTTGACATATATACTATCCGTTGTACCAAAGCTGGACCAATTTCTCACGGTTCAGCAACGGCAGCATAGCGGGTTGGTTTGTTTTGTTTCTAAAACCGTTCTTACTTTTCATCTGGTTCCTGGTTTTGTTTCTACAGAACTAATTATGTCTAAAGTACCTAGGTGCACGTTTTTAACTATGACAAAAACAAGATGTTGGATGTGCAAGGTGGCAGGCATGTTTTTGCTGGAAAATCTATATGCTCTCTCTTTCAAAAAGGATGGGAACATTTGTTAAATAGACAAAATGTAAAAAAATAAATTAAAAAAAACAACTTTTATTGCTGAAATGCTCACAATTTTGTAACTGTTGGTCGTAGAAAAAAACTGTAGAAAGATAAAACTTTGCAACTAAATTTCCCAGAGGAAAGAATTAGTTGAAAATCGCAAAATGTATTACGCTGATGCAAAATGGCAATAAAAAAAGGCAAAAAAATATAGTTTTTGTATGGATTTTTTGGACCTCTAGATTTCTCTGAGGACCTTCATATGCGGCCAGATAAAATGTCATACTATGGTGAAACATCTTGCCAAATGCGTTTAATAGTTTTTGCACAATAATCTTGCAATCCAATTTTGTTTGAAAAACTTGACAATTTTGCAAATGGGGTAGAGTCCAGAATATTAAATCTAGACATTTAAATTTGTTTTTACATATACCAGAGACTATTAGCTTTCAAATGTTTTTAAAAAAAATAAAATCGGATCATTTGGGCGCCTTTAGCAATTGTTTAAATTTATGCCTAATTGCTGACAAAAATTATTGTTTAAACAATGTTTGTTTAAGCAAATGAATAAAGACATATGTTTTTTCTTTAAAATAGTTCCATTACTAAAATATGAATAAAAATAAGACAATAATTCCATATAAACAATATGCAAAAAGTTCATATTTATTAATGTTTATAGATTTGCCGTAAACGCTGGTCGTCTTTGGCAGCCAGTATCTTGGCAACCAATTGACCGATTGACGATTTAGATATATTAGAAAAAGCATTTTTACGAGTACCTTTAAACCATATTTTCAGTAAAAATTTGCATCGATAATTCGTGGAGATAGTATTTTTTTTTAAAACAAAACTTGATCTCTTAACTTTAAACAATTGCTACAGAAGCTCAGATAATCCCATTTTCACTTTTTAAAAAACAAAAGTCTAAGATTAATATTCTGGACTCAGTTTGCAAGATGTTAATTTTTGGACACGAAATTAAATTATAAAATTATTATACAAAAACAAGCTACCAAAGTTAACAAAATTTTAACGTGATGTTTCATCATGGTACAAAGTTATTTCTGGTCAAATATGGAACTCCTGAGAGAAATCTAAAAATTTTAAAAATCACGTAAAAAACCACGTTTTTTCTACTTTATTATTGCTTTTTTGCAACAATCATTTCTTATAGGAAGTGACCCGGTAAAAATGGCTGAAACCGATATATGTTGTAGCTTTTTTTTGTCCTGAGAAAAAGTCCCAACTGAAACAAGCTTCATTATGCTTTGCTCTATGGGCTAAAGCTCACAGTCGATTTTTTTGAGCCCAGTAAATCAGTCATATTGGAGAAATTTAATGGATCTCCATTTTGCGGATTTTGGATTCTACGGAGCTCCAAAGCTCCACAGATCGATCATTATTTACAAATTCAACATTTTAATAATTTTTATGTTATTATGCATTAGACTATTGAAATATGACCTTTTGAATTTGTAAATTATGATCGATCTGCGGAGCTGTGAAGCTTCTTAAAAGCCAAAATCTGCAAAATGGAGCTTTGTGTCCATTGAGGCTTTTTCTCAGGATAACAAAAAGTAAAACATATATCAATTTTAGCCATTTTCTCCAAGGTCATTTCCCATAAAAAATGTTTGATCTGTGGAGTTTTGGACTCGATGGCCCAAATACGTAATGGAGCTTCTCCATTAGATTTTTCCAGACGAAAAATACAACATAATTGACTCAGCCTTTCACCGGGGTCACTTCCCATAAGAAATGATCAATATATGTAGCTTTGAAGCTCCATAGGAGCCAAATGCGCATAAAGGAGCTTCGTGCCCATTGAGACTTTTCTCAGGATGACCAAAGCTCCAACATATTATTTTAGCCATTTTCACCACAGAAATGATCGATCAGTGGAGCTTTGGAACTCCGTAGGAGCCAAAATATGCATAATGGAGCCCCGTACCCAGTGAGACTTTTCTCAGAACAAAAAAAGCTACAACATATATCGATTTTAGCCATTTTCAGGGGGGCCACTTTTCATAAGAAATAATCGATTTGGAGCTTTGGAGCTCCGTAGGAGCCAAAATACGCATAATGGAGCTTCATATCCATTAAGACTTTTTCTCAGGCTGAGAAAAGCTAAAACATATATTAAATTTAGCCATTTTCACCAGGGGCCATTTCCCATAAGAAATGTGCGGGGTCCTTTAATTTATAAGCTTTTTGCTAACTGCAAGCTAACTGGTATTAAAGTAATAATTGTGTAAGAACATAATGTAATTTCCTTTATTGTGTAAGAGCGGGTTATATTAAAAATTCATAAAGTTATAAATTTATTCCCATTGCCAATTTAGTTGATTTTAACGTTATGTATTTATTACGCTTTGCTTCAAGGCCCAATTAATAAATTCCGGTTCTTAACGAAGTGTCTCCTAACGCAATTAACACGTTAGCAATTTATTTATATAATTAATTGATAAGTCTTTTTTGTTTATTAAAAAAAAATATTGGATTAAATAGATATAACTGATCAGAAAAATAGTGGTAGCATTTTGTTTGATACAAACAACAGCAAGGGTAATTACCCCTCCCCAGGAATTTTTAAAAAATATTTTAGAGTCTGCAAATTAATATCTGCAATATTGTTCTTGGCAAATTTTGATGATTTGGCTACAGTACAAACTTAAAGATTGTCGATCAGGACAGGGGTCGCTCTTGAAATATATAGGGTTTAAAACTATTTTTTTGCACCTTTAGGAAGCCATTTCAAATTTTTATTACTTAGCCACTTAAACAACGTCATAAAATTTTATTTAATGTAAAACTGGAGCTTTAAACATGAACATTTATTGCTATGACACTGTGCATTGCTTGGCTCACAAGAAAATGTTTTTTTTTTTTTAATATTTATTATTTCGTTAGATTGGCAGTTATCAATTTTATTTCTTTAAAACCAGAAATATAACTCAAAAATCAAACAGCCGTCAGTCGTATTATAATACGACGGATTTCATCTAGTCAGATTTTAACACAACCGCGCGGGTTAATTTTAACATAAGACTAAAAAGCGGCAGGCATATTACAATACGCCTTGTCGTATTGAAAAACTCTAGTCGTATTATGGTATAACGGATTTTACAATAAGCCTGCGACATATATATTTATTCTTGTAATTTAATTATAATTTTGGTGAAATTACAAGAATCCGTACTGTATACTGCAAATTCATCTAATTAAAACATGTCCTTATCACATATAAAATAAAAAAAGCAATAATATAAAAAAAACATTTATTAAATGTATTTATAAAATAAAAACAAAAAAGATAAAAAAATGCATTTTGCCAAATTCCTACAAATCATTTAAACCATAAACAACAGGTACTAAGGTACGCATCTTAACATTTCCCACCGTTGTGTTCACACGTCGATGTCGTGGTTGGGCCCAGTAGAATCTTTTGGAACATCCGCTAGAGTTGCTGGTTATCGGCAACTCTTTTGGCTAGCGTATGGAACGGGATCCGAAGCTAAGATGAACACAAGGCTTTAACTCAAGGTGTTAGCATACCGTGCTGATGAGTGAATGACATCCTGTGCCTTAAACAGGTGTCTCCAACGGTGCCTCTGAGATACAGGGCGACCTCTCAGAGTATTCAGCCTTACTGCGGTAATGCGGGGCTCTGCCGTGGTGGACTATTACTTCCCTAGCTCCAAACAGAAAGCGTACAGATCCGCTTTCATAGGAAAAAAGTGACAAAGGTGCGCTGACCGAAACGGATAAATCCGTTTTGAGAAGTGCCATCCAAGGTCACTAGCAGACAAAGGTGCGCCGACCGAACAGGTGCTTAGGAAGGGATTCCTGAATCCAAACAGAAGGCGTAAAGAACCGCCTTTATGGGGAAAAGGGTTCCCTGGCTTTAAACAGAAAGCGAATAGGACCGTTTTCATAGGATAAGGCCGGAGATGAGGCCTCAGAAGGAACATCTGGTTCCTGTAAAAAGGACCTGGTAGCTACCCACGTCACTAGACCAGG